>JASAOL010000453.1:0-24415 GCA_030849045.1 Wallacemonas rigidus
AGCACTAGTCGCCCCACCACCGTTTCGTCAATGATTCTTTGAAAAAAGGAGAAATACCATCATAAGTCCAAAGGGGAACTTTTCGTTCTGGTGATGTGTGTAAATCGATGGAACCGCGTACGAGACTGGCCCATGACTGCTGTAGGGTGTGTTGCGTAAGCTCGGTTGTCCTACACGAGATCCAGTGGATCATGTCACTATCCTCGGCAGGCTAGTTTGCCGCTCGCTTCCGATAGGATTTGCGACATTGCGGTTCCTCGCGGCTTAAGCGATCGCGGCAAGCCCTTTTGCCGAACAGCCAGCCTTTGGTTGGTCCTGCTTTCCTTCCATATCTCCAGCTACGCAGTTGTATGTGACTGTACTCCCATCAATGTCCAATCTTGTTTCCTCACCTCGCCCTTCACCGATGACGCACGCTCACGACAGTCGTACTCCCACAACGCTTCCTTTCTGTCTTGGCTCGAAACCCTCCCTCTCTTTGTCTACACCGTGAGTGCCGTACGCCCACCATGAACACCACTGCCTGTTCATCCAAGGACTGCAGAGGCTGCTACCAGGAGATTGCAGAGGTGATCACATGCACCAAAAGTCTGTACTGGCTGCAGACAAAAGCGCGCGGCAGTACGGATGAGCTGAACTGTATCTGGTGCGCTCTCGGTGACATGATTGAGGACATGCTCCTCCGCAAACGTTCATGCATCGTACCAGACTTTTTTCATGCGAGTATCAAGGTGCAGCGCGTGACATACTTCGATGGCGAGCGTGTCTTTCACAAGCCACAGCTCGTGTTGGTGGACGACTTCACGTCCAAGTTTCATCTGCGAAACGTCTTGGAGATGCGTGACGCGCATTACCATGCGACAACCGGTGACATGATTAGCTACAGCGCGCTCGGTCAGCAGACCAACACGGACCGGTATATTGTGGAGGCGGCCATCAAGGATTCTATTCGTGAGATCGGCAAGTACCTGCAGCGGAATCCGAAAGCCACGCTGACTATCGACATCGGTGCGTGCTGCTTGGAGTTTCAAGGTCGTGAGTACCGCGTCAAGTGGGCTGAACCGTTCCTCGAGCGTCTCCGCGCGGTACTCGGAACAGGGTCCGTTGTCACACCGTACGACCCGCCGTCCATGACCACCGGAGGCCCCAACGCTCCGTGCCGATTCGACAAGGGCTGCGTGACCTCCGACACCATGCGGTCGCAGGTCGAAACCACGGTCGACGCCGAGTCGCGCATATCTGTGACAGAAATGAACGATGGAAAAGGGGGTTCTGGCTACCGTAAAACGTACTACTAACCCACCGTAGAGCGCTTTGTGACTTGTCCTGGTACCGCGCTCGTCATTTCATTCCTTTCTTGAGTCTTTCTGAAGAGAGAGAGAGAGTGCTGCCAGCACTTACACACACGTACACCCGAACGCACCACAAATCTGCGAGTGGTGGATTCTCACCATGTAAAGTTGAAAAAGACCTCGTGTCCTCACTTTCGTTTCCGCTACTCGAAACCTCCGAACAGAAAGAAAAAAACCAAGAGACACGGGTCACCATAAACACGAGAAGCAAAAAAAAAAAGGGGGAACATCCCGTGTAGTAAAGTACACAAATGCAGGTGGGTGACGGACGCTCACTACTCGACGCGCTGTTTGCCGGCCCCGCTGTCTTGAATTCAAAGGACGGGCGCGGCACAGTCGCAATCGCACCCGCATCCGCACCCCGACGGGACCCAGGTGCCAAGTGCGGGTATCCCCGTGATGTGCGCAAAGTGAAGAGACACAGAACACAAGGGCCCCGACAGTGTCCTCTCCACGACTTTTCTGCTGGACGTGTTGCACTTGAACGACTGTCTCTCTCGCTCTCTTCCTCTGTCTCTTTCTTTCTCTCCCTGTCTCTCACAAATGAAGAAAACAAAAGCAGGTAAAAGTGATATTCCTTTGTCTTCTACCGATTACGCTTCACGTTGTGCCCGCACAAGAGACGAATTCGCATCCCCGCAGTGTGGTGAAATCCGTTCACGGCAGACTCTCGCACTCTCGCTTCGCTTCTACGCGGCATCATGCAACCGGGAGGCTATCAAGGTGGGGCTGGCAGCGGAGCGCCGTCGAATAATGCCCCTCAGGGCCAGTACCCAGGTGGGTATCAAGGCGGCCATCAAGCGGGCTACCAGGGCGGCTACCCTGCGCCAACGCAGCCCGCCGCCGGCTACAGCCCATACGGCGGTGCACAAGCCGGCCGCGGTGGTTACCAGCAGGTGCCGCAACAGTACCCGCCCCAGCAGGCACCGCAGGCACCGCAGGCACCGCAGGCGTACGGCGGTGCTTACCGCGGTGGTGTTGCCCAGGTGTACCCGCAGCACGCGCCGCAGCCTCAGCGCGGTGGTTACGCCCCACAGGCGCAAGGCAGCTACAGCGGTCCCGCTGGTGCCCAGCCCTACGGTGGGGGTTATGGCGGCTACTACGGAGGACAGCCTCAACAGGGCGGTATGGGTGCCCCGTATGGTCGCGGCGGCGGGTATCCCCCGCAGCAAGGCTACCCGCCGCAGCAAGGCTACCCGCCGCAGCAAGGCTACTACGGTCAGGGTCAGGGCTACGGCGGTGGATATGGCGGTGGTCGTGGATACGGCGGAGGTCGTGGGTACGGCCGTGGTGGCGATCGCGGCTTTGGCCGTGGTGGTGGTAGGGGATTCGGCCGTGGTGGAGACCGCGGCGGTCGTGGCGGTGGTCCTCGCCAAATGCGTGATCAGTTCTATCTCGTGCACGTGGAGTCGTTCACCAAGTTGGACGAAATTGGTCGCCGTGGCACGCTCGACGGGGCTGTTCCGGCCGAGGTCCTCGCCGAGATGCAGCGCCATGCACGGGGTTCGATGCTGAGGGTGCTCCTCGTGGTGGCCAAGCAATACGCTGGCGGCTGCTTCTCCATCCCCAAGGTGAGCGAAGATGTCATTCTCTCCGAGGCCACTGCCACGACATTCATGGACATCCGCTCCGTTCTCGGTGATGACGGCAAGCCGCTGGTCACCACCCGCAATGGTGCGCACCTCGCGCGTCACACGTTCACGATCACGCGCTCAATGCTGCAGCGCTTGGTGCCCTTCGACAAGCCGCAGACGGTACCGGAAGCACCCATCGACGTCTACGCGCTCGACGTAGCCACGCTGGCAGAGAACATCACCACCAACCGTCACTACCTCGACGCCACCGTGAAGGCCCTCGAGGAAGACACGGAGGCCGCCACGAACTTATTCATCAAGCTTCTGGTCCCCGGTGCTCAGGTGGACGACAACGACAACGAGGACGGCAACGACGAGCATCAGCAGGACGGCGAAGAGCAGCCAGCGCAGCAGGCCCAACAGCCTGGGCAGCCTGCGGCGAAACCTGTCGGCGGTCATCCGTCCCTCTTCACGACCGCACAGGGCTACTACGTCCTCTACGCTGCGCTGGCGCACAAGTCGAAGCGCAAGGCGTTCTTTGACCTCCTCGCGGACGAGGCTAACCCGCACCGCCTGCATGTTTTCCAGCGCGTTTTCACTGGTCTTGGCACCTCCCAGATTGTCTTCGATGTGTTCGGCGTGCATTCCCAGGACGGCAAGACAGTGAAGCGCAACGACACCGAAGTCCGCGTCCTCTGCGACTGTTTCGCGCGGTACGGTATCACCATCGTGTGCAGCACGGGTGGCAGCAGCATCCTGGCGGCGCTGGCGCGCGGACTCCGCCCACACTACGATGAGGAGGCACCGCAGACCATTGGCCAGGCGACGCACCCTGGCGCTAAGCGCCACCGCAATGAAGCGGCGGCCCCGGCGGAGGCGCCAAGCACGGGCTATGCGGCCCGCACTGAGCAGAGCGACAGCAGCCCCTCGTCTGGTGCCACAGGGGCGACCGCTGCCGCTCCGGCGATCAAGTGCGCGGACTCGTTCGACGCCTACGCGGTCCCCGCTGCCCCAGTGGACTGGCACCTCTTCTTTGCAGTGGCAGCCGCGTTTACGGGCGGTGAGCTTCCCAAGCCTCGTCCACCTCGTGTCAACGGCCCGGGTTGTGCGGCACCCCCTGCCGAGGAGGTACAGTCCAAGGGAGCCGAAGGTGACGCGGCGCAGGAGACGCAGCCCCCCACAGTCGCTGATCGTGTCGCGCGTCTGACGGAGCACATTGTGGCGTGCCGCGCCGTGCAAACCTTCATCCCGCATTTCGCCGATGCGATTCTGGAGCAGCAGAAGAAGCCCAAAGCCTCCAAACCAGCGGCCTGGAAGACCTTCGTGCCGCAATGTGAGCAGCTGATGCGTGAGTGCGCCAAACGGGTCAAGACCCTCATGGTACACCACAACGGCAATTATGTCGCGCAGACACTCATCTCTGAGCTCAGCGCACGCGCCTACCGAGGAACGACGATCGAGTCCATCGTGCGTGATATCATGGACGCCGTCGCCGACTCGCTCGTTGAAGTGAGTAACCAGAAGTTTGCCTCGAACTGTGTGGAGAAGGCGTTCATCGCCTCGGTGCACTACGCGGAAGGTCCACTGTTCGTTCTGCGTGCCGCCCGCGCAGTGCTCGAGACGGGTGACGACGAAGTCATGAAGGTGTCCACAAGCCAGTTCGGCAACTACGTTGTGCGCCGGCTGTGCGAGTGCCTGTCGGCTCTCGCAACTGACAAGATGCCCAGCGCGGAGAAGTCGGACGTGGAGGAGGCCCGCTCACTAGAGCTCCGCTTCTACCAGCTCTTGAAGACGAAGCTGAGTGGTGTCCACTCTTCGTATGTGGGCGGCCTGCAGAGTTGGATGATGACACAGCAAGTCCGTCTGGAGGCCCCGCCTGTGCAGACAGGTGCGGCGTAAAGAGAGCGCGCCTTGAGATGTTGTCGATTCGTCACGCGCACTGTCGAGTCGAGCGTCTCTCCTTTTGAGATCATCGATCTACCTTGGTGACTGATTATTATTTTTTTTGTTGTTGTTTCTCTCTATATTCGTTTAGAGGTGTATCCGCCTCCTGTGATGACAGTGAGCGCTGGAATTATTGATTATATTACTGTGTATCTTTATTTTCTTGTCGATGACTCTGTCTTCCTTCTGCTGTGTGCGTGCGAGTGTGTCGCTTTTCGTGTATTTGTGTCGTCGGCTTGCGCGTCCCAATAGCCAAAGCCTTACCATGGGGGGGGGGTGGAGCGCTATCCCTCCCCCATGAAGAGAAGCTTGGAAAAGCAACGCCTAGAAAAAAATAAAAAATAAAAAGAGAAACCGAAGTCAATGTGAACTTCGAGTAGCGCCGCACCAACACCATTGACAGAAGAAACAAAAGAAAAAAGATTAATAATGTAAAAAGCTAACGCTAAGAAGAGCCCACTCACAAGTAGCACCTTGGTCGGCCTCGCCTGTCCGTTGTTGTGTGTTAGTCGTTCGGATATCGTCATCGCCTCCTCTCTAATACGTAACACCACATACAATAAAGAAGCAGAAAAGGAGAAAAAAACAAAGAGTCCCCAGGACTATAGAAGGCAGAAGAAAAAAGAGCCGTTCACATCTGCAGTGAAATGGTGCGCGGCGAGTGTTCAAACAAAGCGCATGTGCCTGAGCGGATGGCCATGGCATGCAGACGTGTGGGCGCAACGAGTCCATGCGCACCTTCACCCGTCCGCTACACACCCCTTTCGCAACAACGCGAATGACTAGAGAAGTGCGCGTGTGTCTTCGTACACAGGTGTGTGTGTGTGTGTGTGTCAGCCTATTCACCACATTTTTTTTTTCTTTGTCACACGAACGCTCTGTATTGGTAAGGACCGCAACCCCACACCCCACGACGGCATCCTGACCGTGTCCCCGCGCCTCAACACACATCACGCACACCTCACCTCTTGGCGCTGTGGTCGTCATTTTCATTCCCCCTCGCGAAGAAATAAGCAGTGTTTCCTTTAGCAGTTTCTTAGCCTTTTTCTTTCCCTTTCTCTCTGTGTTTTTACTCGCTTATCGCCCAGTACGCGTCCGCTGCTGCCTTTGTATTTTGTGCAGCTCACCGAGAGGAACACGCGCACCTTGCGAGTTACGCGTCTTCACTTCCCTTTGCTCTTCGCGTCCTCACTGTGCGCCTCTCAGCCGGTCAATTCCTGAACGGCACCATGAACGAGGAATACGCGGGCCAGTACGACTACGACGCGGCTGGCGACGAGGAGTATGCCGCGTGGATTCAGTGGTTCTGCGAGCTGAAGGGGAACGAGTTCTTTTGCATGGTAGATCGCGAGTTCATTGCGGACGATTTCAACCTCACTGGACTGTCTTCAATGGTCTCGTTTTACCACTACGCACTAGAGCTTATTCTCGACACGGAGTCCTTAGACTGCGACCGCCTCACCGAGGAACAAAAGCGCCTGGTCGAAACATCGGCCGAAACGCTCTATGGGCTGATTCACGCGCGCTTTATCACCACCAGCCGCGGCCTAAAGCTAATGGAGGAGAAGTTCGTTAATGGGGACTTCGGTCTGTGCCAACGTGTGTTCTGCTCCGGACAACCGCTGCTTCCTGTTGGCCAGAGTGACGTTGTGCGCGAGAGCTCCGTGAAGCTCTTCTGCCCCAAATGCGAGGACATCTACTACCCTCGCTCCTCACGTCACAAGACTCTCGACGGTGCCTTCTGGGGTACGACGTTCCCTCACCTTCTCTTGATGCAGTTGCAGGAACGCGATCTGGTCATCCCGAAGCCACAGCAGAAGTACGTGCCCCGTGTGTACGGATTTCGCATCTGCAAGCCGGGCACGGCGCGTGCGTTCATCACCGCGGCCGATCAAGCAGAGGCGCGAGCAGACGCCCCACACACTCAAGCACAAGATCAAAGTGCAGGAAGCGAAGCCGCGCCGGAGGAGGTGAGTGCAGACGATGTCCCTCGTTGAACGCTGTAATGTGAACCAGCGCGCGTGCATCTTTTCTCGTTCGCCTACGAAAAGCCCCCCAACAGGCGAACTGTCGCGTGTTGCGTGTCCAGCACACGTTCACGTCCCTTTGCACGATAGATCGATCTTGAGCATTGATGGAGGTGTATAGGCGTGTACGCCTTGTTGATACCACGCGAACCCTCATACTTCACTTGTTGACTACATTCGTTTGCGGGTTTCTCTCCCCCCCTCCTCCTCTTCCTCCTCCTCTCTCTCTGTCACTGTTGCCTCCTGTTCCGCTTTTGTTTCTTCATTCTCTTTTTTTTTTTTTCTGATCTTACTGTTCTTTTTTTCTTTCTTTTCTGCGTCTTCGTTTCATAGCGTTGATTAGCTCACGGCTGAGACATGGTCGCGTCCGCGGCACACTTTGTTATTTTGGCGTTTCTTTTCTTCTTCTCCTACCTGCATTGCTGGACTACTCGCAAGACACGGCGGCAACAACAACACGGAAGCAGCAGAAAGTGCTTTGGTACACTCATATCAACAGTGACACAAGCCGATGAGTACGTGTTGTACGCACAGGATGGATGCTGACGCTTTGCAATGATCGTACTCATCCTTACCGGAGTTAGGGGTATCTGTACCGCTTCAGCTTTGACCCACCTGTGCGTGCTTGGCGTCGCTTCGGCTGTGCTGCGAGATGAGAAACACACGGGCGCGCATGCTCACGCACAAACGAACTTGTCTTTCTTTTTGCACCGTCTGTCTGCAAGCCGAAAGCGCAGCATACTGCAGAGTATACCTCGGTGTCCCCCGACACGCGTGGACGATGCACGAAAATATCTACACTGTGACGATGCACACGATTCCTCCATTCTTCCCTTCTCGCTTCATCTCAACTCACCGATTGTTGTTTCGCACTTTTCTACGATGACCCTGTCCTCATGGGCGTCTCGTTGTTCTTGGCTCACGCTCACACGCTAAAATGTAGTAGCTTCCTGGCCGTCCAGACGCTTAGAAGGTTTTGCTTTGTCGTGTGCGAACCGTATTATTGCTGAAAGCCACAGCAACAGAAGACACTGTGTTCCCTCGTCTTTTCGCCGCCCCGCTCTCTCTCTCTACACACACACACACGCACAAGCCGGTCTTGATCGTATGTCTGAAGGTGTGCCAGCGGCACCTGCCGTGACATCGGGCGCGGCGCCAAGCGCGTCTTCACCACTTCGTGGCCGCGGTGGTGGTCGGGGCCGTGGTTTCGTCAACCGTGGTGGCCGCGGTGGCAGCTTCCACGGGCGTGGACGTGGTGGACCCGTGAGCGGCCGCGGTGGGCGCGGTCGCGGTCGCGGTGAGGGCCGTGGTGCAGACCGTGGGCGTGCGCGCGGTGTAGGCAGCCCTCACCGCTCACGCACAGGAAAGAAACGCTCCCGTGAGGACCAGTCCACCAGTAAAGACAATCGATTCTACGCGGACGGTACACCTGTTGACCCTGACGCACCGCAGAGCCCAAATACACAGCAGCCCAGAAAGGAAAAAGAGAACAAGAAGACCACCTCGGACTTCGAGCTCCTTCGCACGGCGTTCACGGATGCGGCCGCGATCGCCGAGTTCGTCCGTGATCACGGTGAAAAGCGGCTCACGGAGGTCAAGCAAATGAACATGTTCCTCCAAGCCATCAGCAACCGGCCTGATGCGCTGTATGCGGAGCTCATGAACACCTTCAAACCTCAGATTGTCGCGGTGCTCGATCGGATGTACGGCATCTACTCCAGTAACGGCACAGCCATGCCACCGTGCGCGCACGAGTTCGTCATCCGCTGTGAACAGCATGGTGTGCGCAAGGTGAGCTGGGCAGGTGATCTGCCGGCAAAGGAGAATGAGGAGGTGCCGTTGCTGACGCCGCGCGAAGTTCTGAAGCGCTTGGGGAGCCTCCACCCTGTTGGGCGTCTTCAGCGGTTGACTGAGCTGTGCAGCAGTGTGGACGACATGGCCACGTGCGTGGCCAAGGCGGCCGCTCTCTTCACAGCCTCGAGTGGTGCGGCCGATGGGGAGGAAGAGCAGGCGTCACGCCCCGTCGTGGACTACGCGACAAAGTGCCAGTTGATCAGCAAGCTCGCTTCCAAAGCACGCCGAGTCGTCACCGCACAACCGGCCAAGTCAGGTCCATCTGAGACGGAAGCAAAGGCTGTCGACAAGGCAGCGCAGCCTGACGCCTCCGCAACTCAGCAGCGCGCCGAAGAGCTCCCTCCGACAATGGAAGAAAAGACAGAAGGGGGAGGCGCGGAAGCCAGCGCTAAGGTCGCTGCTGTGCTCTGTGATCTCACAGACGAGGAGCGCGCGTCCTTCAAGGAACTCGTCTCGAACCTGCTGGAGATGCTGCAGCTGACCTTGGCCGCGCGGCCACAGACGACCGCGATGAAGCCAACCGGGAAGTTCATGCACTTCACGGACTGGTGCCGCGCGAATGGTCTTCTGCGCAGCAGTGACGAGCCGATAGTGGAGGCACTGGGTGCTGAGGCCGAGGAAGACTTGGCCAGCACGGCCGCGCAGCTCGAAAGCGTCATCACGCTCAAGGGTTTGCCTGCGGGCGATGGCGATGCGCTGCGGGCGGCCCTCGACGACCTCTGGCGCGCCGGCGGGGAGAGGCACTTCGCACCATACAGCGCGGATGTCCTTAGCGCCGTCGCCACGGCGGCATCAGCGGACGGAATTACAGAGGACCTCCGTAAGCTGGTTGCTGACCGCCTCGTCAAGACACAGGTCGCGCTTCAGGACAAGGGCGTCGAGCTTCCGCGCCGTGCATTGCGGCTGGTCAACAATGAGCAGAACAAGGTCAAGCAGGCGGCCCTGGCCCAGCAACTGGAAGAGGAGCGTCTTGCACGCGATGACGTCATGTCGCGCGCTATACGCAGCCGCGGCCGCCAGACTGATAGGACTCATGGTTCGACCAGCGCAGAGGCAAGCGAAAACGAGACCTCGGAAAAGGCGGAGGAGGTGGATGAGGAAGCAGAGTCTCTCGATAATTTACTGGATCACGAAACCGACAGCGATGAGGACGACAACTAGGAATCCAGACGTACCCTGACGCGAGTGCTTCCCCAGCCGCGTGCACCGCAGTGACGGCGAATCGCTCTGTTCTCCCGGTTTCCTCGGTTGCTGATTGTGCGCACACGCCCACTAAATACTCTCGACACACGTTTAACCGTCTAAAATCAACAAACACAAGCGGAAAAACAATAACCGCGCTGACATGGCGGGAACATGAGGTGGTCACTAGCGGCACGACACAACTCGCCCACCTCCCGCTTACCACTAACGGAGACCGCTACGTGTGGTGCGATCCCCCATCAGAACACGCATGAAACTGTCCTGGAACGCGCGAGCTTGCGTTCAGCGGTGGCCTCTGCCGCATTCCGCGTCCTTGGTCGTGTGGTCAACAAAGGGGCGCCATGACGGGCGGACACACCGTGATTGTTTGATCATGCAGGCATGGTGGTGTGGGCACCAACGACGACGGATCAGATGCCTCGCCTCTCTTCACATCGCGGACGTCCGTTTCCTCTTCTTGTACTTGTTGCTTCTCCGTCTTCACGCTATGCGTATCTCCTCTTCACACGCCTCTCTCTCTCTTTCTCTGAACGCGCCTGCTTCCTCAATTACACCTGTACGTACGACTCGCAGAGGAGGAAAACATACAGACAAGGCGTGCGTTCTCGGCACTCTTGTTCTTCTTCATTTTTTTTTTGTTCGTTTTGAAAGTGTTGTGTGTCCTCACGTTTCTCGATGGAGAAGCTCAACCGCGGTCTGACACGGGTTGTCGACACCCGGCACTACCCAAAGCGCAGGAAGCAATTTGTATCGCGAAACACAAAGGGTAAGGTCTTTCGTGTCGGTGTTCTCCACGCAAAGGCGATGGAACAGCCCACACTGCTGCGGAACCGTCGTGGATTCGTGAACGCGCAGCTCAACACGGTGGCACACGCCCCCTCCTTGTACCACTGGCTCTACCATCGCTGTGGTATCCCGTTTGAGGAGACCCGCGCCTACATTCAAACGGGGAGCTTGAAAGTGGACGACGTCGTTGTCACCACTGAGCGTGATCTGGAAAGCCAACTGGACTGGTCCGCGTTCCAGCAACTCGACATCCAGGTCCGCACTTCCCTGCCAGCCATTGTGGCTGCACACACGAGTGAAGCAAAGAATGATGCCCGCACGCGTGAAGAGAAAGCGGCGCAGATGGGACCTTGGGTGCCCGCCTTGAAGCGGGCACTTCACCGTACGTACGGCTTCGCGTACATCCACCCCGGCATCTCCATCTCTTCTGATGAAGCCGACCCGAAGAGCTTTGTGCACCGCCTCGCGCCGTTCATGGGTTCGGACCCCGCAGTCGCTTCGTTTGGACTGAACGTACTTCGCCCTATTGGCTTCATGAACTCCATGCGTGGACTGGGTATTATCAGCAACGATGTCGCCATGGTGCGCTACTGGAACAATGAATTTCTCGGTAATTACGGCACGTTCGAGATCCGCTTCCCGCGGGGTACACCGACGGAGGTCGTCCACCATACCTCATCGGCCGTGGAGAAAGCCCTCGCGAACGGCCCGCGGCGACAGCTCTCACCTGCGGTAAGCGTGCCCTGCAGCTGCGCCTTCTCCAACCCGCCCGCGCACCATCACGACCTCGTCGCTTCGACGCTCCGGACTAAGCCGCTCGCGCCGGAAAGGATCCTGGTGAGCACGCCGCTCATGCCCTACCGCGCGGTCCAGCAGGTGCGCAGCGCCGGCGGCCTCATCACACTCACACGCTCAGGACCGTTCACACTTCCACATGAATTGACAAGGCCGGAGACTGTTTTCCGTCCCATGTCGCAGGCGGAACTAGCTGTTCTCTTCACGTTCGAACGAAAGCTCAAAACCAACCGGATGATCTTGAGCCTGCGGGAGTTTGACATCGACAAGCAGCCATCGTAAAACGATACCGCGTTGAACAACCGGGCACAAACGCCCCACCTTTTTTTTTTCCACGAGCTGTATAGAAACCAAGCGTCACACTGCTCCTCTTCTGATCATCACAGTTTAAGATATCCTCAATTGAAAGCCAGAGAAGAATAAATGACAAAGTCCGAATGACTGTACGTGTGTAGCGGACCGTTTCCGAAGGTGCCGGCTCAATAATGTATTCTCCTGTCGTGATCCAGAGTTGAAAATGGTCGAGTTCGGCCGTCAGCAACAAAAGAAAGAGCTTGCGCTTTTTTTCCACTCTCTCTCTTTTTACTCCACAGCTGTTTCACTAGGACCCTACGTGGTCTCGATGGTCACGGTCTGCATTCCCCACAGTTCTCACTGTCAACACTCCTCCCTCCTCCGACCACCGCCTCACCGCCACCTGTTTTCATCGCTTGCTCACATTTTATTTCAACATGTGCGCACAGCAAGTAGGTTCCCGCTTGACCAACCAAGAAAGCAACCGATACCACTGAGACGAATCGAGGAAGCGTTTCAACCGAGCTCGCACTACCTCTCTCAAACAAAGTACAAAGAACCGTACGTAGCGAATCATGTCGTGGGCAAAACTCGTCAAGGAGAACAAGGACAAGCCGGCCGACACGCAGACGCCGATCCAACGTGTGTACGCGCCGGACCCTACGCTCACCGATGCTGAGCAGAAGCTCCGCAATGCGTGCCGTGAAATGGCACGTGTCAAGCTGCCGCCGTTCCAGAAGGGACTGATGGTGTTGGATGCCAACGCGCTCATCAAGGGCATGGACAACCTCATCAACATGGCAGATGCGTTCGTGACCACCGCACAGGTTGTGGCGGAAATCCGGGATAAGGCCTCGCGCGAGCTGATGGAACGATTGCCCCACGCCCTGACCGTCCTTGATCCAAGTCCCGAGGCGGTCAAGGAGGTGGTCAACATCGCCGAACGCACAGGTGATCTCGGTGTCCTCTCGCGCACCGATATTCGGCTCTGCGCGCTGGCACTCGACTGCTGCCGTGCGGCCAACTGCATGGGTGAGCCTATTGAGCCCCGCCCCGCACAAGTCAATCCCGACAGCCGTGGCATCACGACGCGCGAAGACGAGGTCACTGACGAAGAGGACGACGAAGAAGCGGAGGCAGATCAGGCCGAGGAGGACAACGAGGAGGCGCATGGCTCTGAGGCCGAGGACAAACAGGCTACGAGCCAGATGCCGGGTTGGGGTGCGGCGAACGGCGGGGACGAAGGCGAGTGGATCACCCCCGATAACATCCACCAAATGCAGAACGGTACCCGCGTTCCCGGTGGCACGCAGCGCTTCGATGGAGGCTGCGCGTGCGTCACGTCCGACTTCGCCATGCAGAACACGCTGCTGCACCTCGGCGTGCCTCTCGTCGGCACGAGCGGCATGCGCATCAAGGAGCTGCGCAGCTGGCTGCTTCGGTGCACGGCCTGCTTCACGCTGGTGATGGACTCGACTCGTCAGTTCTGCCCCGCGTGCGGCTCCGGCGACACACTCCGGCGTGTGAGCTACGTTGTCAACAGCAAGGGTGAAAAGCAGCTCTTCATCAACTTCAAGCGACAGATTAGCACGCGCGGCACTATCTACGGTCTGCCGAGGCCGCGTGGTGGCAAGAAAGGCACCAACCGCACGCTTGTACTCCGTGAAGACCAGCTGTACCACGTTCTTCGCGGGAAGAGCAGCGCTTCCGTCAAGGCGAAGCAAGCCTTGTCTCTCGGCGGCGGCGGTGACGACGACGAACTCGCCATGTTCGGAGAAGCACCTAAGCACACGAAGCGCGATTTGGCGCAGCCACGCATGACCTCTTCGTACCACAAGTACAATGTCAACGAGAAAAAGAAAGCCCGTGCGGCGCACCGCAAGTAAACCTGTTGGGAACGCCTTTCCCGCTTCTTCTCACAACCGCTCACTGTGGTGCATGGGTCTGCGTGTCCTGTTTTCGTTCACGCTGCCTGCTCATTCGTGATCCCTGCCGTTGCGACACTTCCCTTTATCGTGCTAGAAGGGTAGCGCTGAAGAGAGCTCTCCGTTGGTCGCCTAGCCGACGGGCGTGTATAATTTTTGCTATTTAAACAGGGTGGTTTTGTTCGTTGCAGGTTGTTTTGTTCTTTTCTTGTTCTCTTCTCGCACAGAGCCTGAACCCTCTTTTCTCTTCCGTTTAACACGTATGCTAATCGAGTCTTGCACGTCACCACAACAGTAAATCTTCTACCACGAAATGACGGGTACCCCTTGGCCACCTCCACAAACCCTGAGTCTAGTGACACCCAGATCCCCCCACACACACAAACGGGCGGAATAGGCGCGTATCTGTGTGTTGTTGCTGACTGGCGCCTCGTCTCTTTCCCCAGTCATCCAACACGCAGCTCACGGCCGCGCTCGGCCTCTGTCTCTTTGCAGAGGAAACGTAAAAGCGAGAGGATTCTGCGGCTGTGTCTGATAGGCGAGGCGACGTGACCGAATGACGGTCGTCGGCATCGTGGCCTCACCAAACCTCTGCCATGTTCGCACAGAGTTTCCCCTCATCTGCACGGAAAGGTCAGTCGCGCTCCGGTGAAGTCATCCTTCACGCCCCCACTCCTCCTCACCTCTTTTTTTTTTGTTGTTGTTGTTGTTGCTCGCTCCCCTCACGACTGCACGTGCGCATCACAAACCGCTTGTAGTGGCCTCACCGCAAACCTCATCAGGGCACTTGTTTGTACTTCCGAACTGGCCGCTCTTCTCCCTTCTACGTCCAGGCAGCCCGCATACTAACTTCGAAAGCAGCCAGGTATACTTTTGTGAGGAACCAACAGCGAACACGCAGCTGGGGGAGGCCCTGTTTCTCATTTTTTTTTGTACTACTTCCTTGCTTCTTGTTCGAGCCCGGCGGAACGAACGTGACGCGTTGTACGCGCGGTCCACTATCATCGTTGCGGTCTCCGTGTCTCTGCTTTTAACGCGTCTGTTGGCGAGTGTCTTCACAGCTCTGCGTGAATTGAGCACGGTTGAAACAACTCCATTCCGGACTGACTTCTCTGTGTTCACTATTAGTGCCGGGCGCGCCTCGCTCTGATCCGAATGTCCGCGTTCCCTAGTCAGCTGGGTCGACTGTGCACCGCTGTGATCGCCGTGCACGCCTCCGCGACCGCCTTGTTATTCGCGTATAGTCTCACCGGGACAGACAAGCTCCTCGAAGAGCACTGGCGCTACAGCACACCCGTGCACGTCGTCCCACGTAATCGGTACTACTTCTGGAAGCGCAGCTTTCGCGAGCCTTGCTTGAGCGATGACGCCCGTGAGTGCCTACAGACGATACTAAAGGCGTACCAGCTAGAGACAAGCGCCATTACGTCTAAAGAAGTGTTCCCCAACCTTGTTGTGCAGGATAGCTTGTGCCGACTTGACGGTCGCAGTGAGTTCCGCGACGGGATCTACGTCCTTGAGAAGCTGCTGCATCGTGTCGACGTCACTGTCAATCAAGTTCGGCAAGAAATCCAAGGCCGCAAGACGACATTTGTGCACGCAAAGGTGAACCTGAGCGTTATCTTACGCGTCCCACTGACGACCTACACGTTCACGGCACTGAAGATGCCCGTCACCATCTCCCTTGAACTCCAGCGCGCTAAACAGTTTGGTGATAAGCAGATTGTTACCGCGCTGGAGAATCGCTGGTTCGGTGGTCCGCTCTGCTCGCATCAGACCGGCTCCACGAAATCACCATGGGGTGATATTGGCGACTTGTGCCGTCGGTACAACGGCTTCATGCTCTCTTGCGTGCTCACAAAGCAGGAAAATTTGCAGAACCGCATTGACCTCGCGCGCATGCGTAGCCAGGCCTTCAAGACAGACGAAGGCGAGATGGAGGAGGCACAGTTCGTGCGTGCGATGAGTGGCGATACCTAAGCTTTGTGCGTCCGTCTCGTCTCTCCGCACTGGTGCTCGTTTCCCTGCGAGCCAACGTCAGTTGCGGTTTTCCTTCCCATTTTCATTGTTTGATATGCTCGGAACGTGAGCCTCCTCTTGTCGTCTCTTCCTTCGTGACGTGGCGGAGACGGCGCGTGCGAGACGCACGTAGACAACTTTTGCCTTGTTTCGTTTTCTGCGCTTCGCTTTTCACACCATTTCACGGTTCTTTAGCGCGCCGCTGCGTCACTTCCACGCGTTTTTTGTTATCCTGTTGTTCACACTAGACAAAGATGCGAGCGCTTCTCCGCACTCTTTCGATTGCTGCCCATTGGCGACGTAGCGACGCCGTTGTCCTCTCGACGCGCAAGGGATACGTTGGACTCCTTGCTGATGGGTGATGTACTGAAACCCCTCCTTCATGTTGTCGTGTGGTATGTCTCGAGAGCGACGTTTGGTGGCTTTGTGTTTGCTTTACTTGTTTCATCCTCGCACAGTGTTCCAAGTCGTTGTCTTCGAAGGGCGTGCTTCTCATCGCGCCCGTCTCAGCGCGCTCTTGTCATGATCTCATCACAATCCATACACATGGCCCACTCTCGTTTTTTTCTCACACTGTCCTCGTCACTGTTGATTCCTTTCTCTGATGACTTCGTGTCCTCGGCAGTGTTTGTTTACCGGAAGCAGAGGGCCGCGCGCACAAAGGCATCTTTTCTTCTTTTCTTTTCTTTTCTTTTCTTTTTTTTTCCCCTCCGTTCTCTCTTAGTAGCGTGACAACGCAGTAGTTAGCTAGCGAACGCCTTGCATCTCTCGCACTGGGTCTCTCTCCTCCAAAGGTGCTCCATTTTCTCTCTCTACAAACCCTTCACTACTTTTCGAAGAAGGCACACTGACCAAAAGGAGAAGGATAGGAAGTAGACATGCTCCGTCGTACACTCCAGAAGCTGTCGTTCGCCAGCGAGGCCATCGGTGCTGTGCACCCGGATGTCTTGTGGGGCTACATGCAGGGCGGTTACGCCGGTCCTGGATGGCTGGCCTTCATCAAGTCCATGCCCATGGAGACACTCGTCATGCAGGGTGGCTCGACGGCGACCAACGTCAACGACCGCAATGGCATCATCGTCGACCCAGAGGACCCCCGCCACCCGCTTGTGTGCATGCAGTTCGGTACAATGGGTGGTATAGATGGTTCCTTCATGCAGCTGACAACCGGCGACTTCGGCAATATCCCCAAGGGGTCCCGCCTCATGCAGGTGCTGTACGAGAACTACCTGGAGCCGTTCTCCATGAACCGCGTGTGCGCGCAGCTATACTTTTACCAAAAGGTACCCAATAACTACCACGCCTCCGTGGAAGCCTCTGCCGAGTATATTGGTCAGACGGCCTCGCTTGTGGGTCAGATCGTCGTCGGTGTCGGTGCAGCCATTATGGAGGGCGTGACGATTCGCGCTGATACGAACTGCGTCTACATCGCCGAAGGCGTTCAAATTTTAGAAAATACGTGCATCATGAGCGACGCACCGACCGACCTGCTTGCGTACCAGCGTCACGAGCTCTTGAACCCGTACCAACAGTGGGATGGCATGTCCGGCGTCACCCGTATCATGCCCAACTGCGTCATTGAGCAGAACTGTTATCTTGACAGCTGCTCCATCGGCTCCTTCAACCGGATTGGCCACGGCTCGAAGATTATGAAGGGTGTGACGACAGGCATCATGGTCCACGTCCTTCCCGGTAGCATCGTCACGGCCGATACGCACATCCCCGACGGCGAAATCTGGGGAGGCGCCCCAGCGAAGAAGATTGGCGACGTCAGCAAATTTGAGTACAAGCGGCCGTACTACGCGTCGCTGTTGCACAAGGAGAGCGTCGCAGAATCGTACCGCAACATGTCGCTGCGTGGCGACCAGGTGGTGCACTTCCAGAAGGGCATGGAAGATCTGGAGACCCTCATGATTCGCTACGAGGACCACATCACGCCGGGCGTGCGCGCGCAGGTGAAGGACTTTGAGGAAGGCCGCGAGCCCTTCCACCACATGCTGACGCGTATCACACAGGGCTGGTCACCGGCCAACCGTCCCGATGATAAGGTGTACTCACTGGTGCCGCCTCTTCCTGGCGTGAAGATGTTCTCTGAGCACAATACCGACTCGTTCGACAGTGACCTCCACGGTACATACATGAACATCAGCAATATCTTTAACGACTGGCGCTGGTAAGGCGCGAACGAAAGAGAACGAGGTTGAAAAACAGACTGCTCACTTGTTCCTTTGCGTCTCTTCTGTCCTTTCGTTTGTTGTTGTTGTCTGTGGGGCGATTCACGTCTGCGCCTGATGTACTGTGGCGCTGGCGATCCCGTTGCGGCCCTTTGTTCTTTTGTTCTTCTTTTCTTTTCACCCTTGCTTTGTTGGTCATGTCCTCTGTCCGAATCCGTCCATCTGCGGCCGATTCTCAGTAGTAGCAACTAGTCCAGTGGCGGCAATCCCACCAAGGTGGTTGGATTTGATGTGTGGGAGAACGCGTGCGCGTGAGTGTGCAGCAACTTCGTGGAGGCGGTAGGCGGATGAGGAGGAGCGGCAGTTAAGAGTGCGAGAACGAATCAGTCCCTGATTGCGTACGCTTCTTGTATTTCTTTCTTTTTCGATACGCCCTCCAGCTCTGCCGCCTATTGTCATCACTCGTTCGGTTTGTTGTCTCGCGCAGCTGTTGTGTTCAGTCCAGTAGTGTTTTTTTGGTGTTCAATCCTTTTCTTTGTAGTGGTCTCTTTCTCTTTGTTTTGCTTAGGTACGAGCGGAGAGCTGCCCCGGCTCTCCTCTTGTTGATCCCAATAGTCGTATGCATTTGACCTACAAAAAGAAAAAAAGAGAGATACAGTGAGAGTATGCGCGATAGAAGTGGTCACATAGGATGACACAGACGCCGCGCCTGGTGTCTCAGCCGGCGTCACTGACGCACGGAAGCCATGTGCTACTCGCAGAAACGCGGTGTTGGGGCTGGCCTCACGTAGACATACGCACGATCTCGATAGCCCTAGCTGCAGTGACAGACCCATACCCGAAGGTGTCTCCATGAAACTCGATGCCGCACGTAATCGCTTGCGAGACACCAAATGAGCTCCTCACACGACGATGATTCGACAGCTGGTGTGCCTCGACACACACACACGGTTGCACCATCGTCTTTCCATAATCGAAACAACGTGGATACAGACGCTCTGGCGGGTGCGTCTCACTTCACGTGTCTCTGTCACACACCCTCCCACACCAACACCATTTCTAACTGCCTCCATTGACTCCTGCGGTGCTGCAATCCCCGTTAAGTTGGGACTCACACAGGCTTTCTTCCTGTCGCACGTGATCACCACTTCCGCGAGAACAACACGTCGAACTGTACAGAGAGAGTGGTCTCTTCCGCTCACTCGATTTCCGTGCTCACGCCTCTCCATTTTCGCTAGATACACACATATATTTCTTTCACTTCTCTCTGGATATGTCGTCGAAACTTGATTTTTTGATTCCTCCCCCAACCCAATCGCGGTGGGCTGGAGGCGAGACCGGGTCACCCGATGGATTGAGTGCTTCTCACAGGAGCGGCTCCCCGGAGTGTATCCTCATGGATGAAGTCTCTGACCTGAGGAACCGTGTCCGCACGTTGCACGCACACCAAAAGAGCACAGAGGCTCAGCTCTCGGAGCTGCACGCGCGTCACACCGAGCACTGTGACCTGCTTAACTCGCTTTGCACGGACCTCGGTGCCTACCTAGAGATGGAATCGGCGTCGTCACCTATACTTCTACAGCGTCTGTCCGATGCTCTGGCCCGAAATAGGAAAGATCTTGTCCTGATTGCTCGACGAGCGCCACCTGCAGCGCCTATCGCGCCGCCCGTACCAGCACAAGCCCCGCCTGCGCCGACGCCACCGGTGACACCGCCTGTCACCGCGGTCCCAGACGACACCGCGCAGACCGCTTTGGCTGTGGCTCGGCAGAACAAGTCCGCTATCGACCGCCTCGAGGCGGACGTGACGGAGCAACGGGTTTCCTTCCGCACGCAGCTTGCTGAGATTGAGGCGCGGCTAACAGGACAAGTGGACAGTGTGAAAAAGCATTTAGATTCGCAGCTCAGCCAACTTCGGGAAGACCTGGAGGCACGCTTAGCGAGGCGCCACGATTCTGACAAGGCAGGGCTGGCGGCGGTCAAGGGAGACATCGACGAACGCGTTCGGCAGCTTGAGCAAAGCACCACAAAAGCCACCGAGGCACTTCGCCTGGACCTTGCGGCGCTGAAGCGGGGCGTGCCCGATGTCGCACGGCATGAGGCGGCCGCGCTTGATGAAGTCATTCGATCTGATTTACTCGCTCAGCGACGACGCGCGGCCGACCTCGAACAGCAGGTAGCGCAGCTGACGCGGAAGCCCGAACCGACGATACCAGACGTGACACCGCAATTGGACCAGCTCAACGCGCGTGTGCAACGTGTGGAGTCCGCCTTGGATAGCACCCGGGATGAGCACGAGGCCGCGACCTTCAGGTCATCAGAGCGTGAGAAACGGTACTTGGACCTGCGCGCCGAGGTAGACCGCCTGACGCGCGCTTTGGAAGTACATACTGATGCGATTCACGAGATGCAGAACCGTGCCTCCTTGGAGGGCTCGTTCAACGAAGTGAAGGACTGGCTGCTCGACCTGGAAAAGCGCGTCATGACACGCGGCGAGATGCACGACATCACACAGCGCTTTGACGCGGAGCTCGCCGATGTTCGTCTGGACCTCACCAAGCGCGTGTCTCTGGCCTGACGTTTCTCTTCTGTTATTCCTCTCGCTGTTTCCTTTGATTAGACTGTGTCTCCTTTAGATTTCAAAGTGTTCCCCCCCCCCAACGAAGTAAAGGCAAACAAGACGGCCCACCTTCACCTCGTCGAGGTTGTCGTGGTGTGCATCGTGACTCGCGTGGAAGTAGGAAATGAAACGGTCGTTGGTCCTCTCTGCGCGATATCCTCTTCGTTGCGTGCCACGTCTCGCTCCTCCGACTCGCTCTCTCTTTCCTTCTGCAATGTACGACTCGCTCTCAACGGGATCTGATCTCGCACGTATGTCTACTCCGCATTCCTGTTTCAATCGCCCCCAACACCGTTACCTTCGACGCACACACACACACATACACGTACACACGTTCACACATGTGGTTCTTCTTATTTCCGCATTTCTAGTCGCGCAAAGAAGTGTTTGTTTTGCAAAAAAAAAAAAACATCGGATTCGTGTTACACATCAGGCTTCCTTGTCCAGATCTATTCCAGGCCTCGGTGCCGTGTCTGCGCTTGGAGCCTTCAGCCGTCGTCGCTGTGTGTTTCTCTCAATTCCCTACATACACAGGGCAGCCATCTTGCTCGCACTATGACCGACACTCGCGCTGGTGGCCAACCGAAAGAAGAGGCGACGGTCAGCGATGGCCTGCTCAAAAATTTGGAAAATGACTTCCAGGAGGCTATGAATGCCCTCGAAGGCGAAGAGAGTCTCGGTCAGTTCCGCCTCGAATACGAGAAACTGTACAGCGCGCTTAAGCGCAGCCACGAGTCGGAAAAGCAGCTCGTGCAGAGGTGCCAGGAATTGACGCAGGAGCTCCTGGGAAATGCCGCCAAGATGCAGGCTGCTGTCAAGCTCTCTCAAGGTGATCACAGTACCATCGAGGCACTGAAAAAGGAAATTGAGAAGGCATGGCGCACTGTCGACAGCGCCAACGACAAGGACCTTCGCGCAAGGGAAACAGTCAAGTCTCTTAAGCAAGAGGTGATCTCCCTTCAGACGCTCATCCAACAGGGTTCTTCCATCTCCGTCGATCACACGACTACACTAGAGGAGCTCAAACTCGAGAACAAGCGCCTGCAAGCCGAGTGCGAGGACGCCTCGAAGCAGGTGGAGATGTTCACGCGCGAAATCAACGACATGACAACGGAGGCTAAGCAGCTGGAGAAAGACGCGCAGGCCAACGCTGAGGAGGCCCATCGCGTTGACGACCGCTTCGAGCTCGTCAAGCAGGAGCATAGACGCGAGCGCAATGCCCGCGAACGCGCTGACATCCAAATGAAGGAGCTCTTGATGGTGCTGAAGGGGCGTGAAAAGGAAAAGGAAAGCCGCGACGCCCAGCAAGTTGTGCTGTCCAAGTCCATCGAGACGCTGCGCACGCAGATCGGCTCGCAGGGTGAGAAGACGCACGTGCTGCGCCAGAAGCTAGAGACGGCCGAGAAGCAGTTGTTCCACACGCAGCAGTCTTACAATGACAGCGTGGACACCACCGCGGACATCAGCGAGCGCCTGCAGGCCGTGTCGAAGGACATTTTGAGAGTCGACAAGAAGGTCATGGAGCAGCGCAACGAAGTGGATCGCGTCAACCGCGTCAAGGATAGCGACTTCAAGGAGCTCGGACGTCTGAGGCAGCAGCAGGACAACATCCGTCAAGATCAGGAGGGCGTCATGCACCAGATAAAGATGGTGCAGCGGCGCATCGCGGCCGTACGCAAAGATAAGGAAAATATGCAAGAGGCGCGTGAGCTGCTGCAGCGTGAGCGGGACGCCTTACAAAAGCGCGGCGAGCAGGAGCAGGCCAAGCAAGCGGCCTTGGAATCTCTTCTTAAATCGGTTGGGGCGGATCAGGCCGAACTCGAGGAGGCGATCGCGCGCGAGACGGAGATCACCACACGTCTGAAGAACCACCTACACCGTCTAGAGAAGGATCGTGAGCGGTGCGTCGCTGAGGTATCGCAGGTCACTGTACAGCACACAGGGGCGGAAGAAGAGCTGAAACTCGCTGAAGTGGCCGTGGCCGACTGTCAGAAGCAGATTGACGAGAGCGATGCCAAGCTGGCGGCCCAGCAGAACAAGTACGAACAGCTGCGGGCCGAGCGTAATCAGTTCTCGAAGAAACTCGTCGAGGCACAGGATGAAATGGTTGAACTGAAGCAGCGCTTCAAGATGATCGATCACCAAATCGCACAGTTCAAGGAGGAGTGCCAAATGAAGCAGAAAAAGCATCGCGAGGAGTCCACACGAGAGCATATGCTCAAAGAGCGACTCACAAAGTCGCGGAAACTCGTCAATGACCAGACCGCCGAGTTTCGTGAGGCCAAGGCGCGATGCGAATCGATGCAGCAACAAGTCAAGCAGCTCGTCAAGTTAGTCGACAACTGCGACAAGGAGCTCTCTGCACAACAGCAGGAATTCCTCACGGTGAGCAACCAACGCGATCTTCTCGGTACGCAGCTGATCCGCCGCAATGACGAGCTCGCGCTGCTCTACGAGAAACTACGTCTCCAGTTGGGCACGATGCAGACAGGTGAGGCCGCCTACCGCG
This sequence comes from Wallacemonas rigidus, assembly GCA_030849045.1. Taxonomy (NCBI): domain Eukaryota; phylum Euglenozoa; class Kinetoplastea; order Trypanosomatida; family Trypanosomatidae; genus Wallacemonas; species Wallacemonas rigidus. The sequence goes on from JASAOL010000453.1 coordinate 23,077, forward strand.
CTCGCCTCGAGGATATGCGCCTTCTACGTCTCAAAACAGCGGACATCAAGCGACAGGCCATGATTGCTGACAACCGGTCTCGCGACGTCGACGCATTGAAACAGAAGGTGCGACTCGCGGAGCAGGACCTCGAGGTCGAAAGGGCGACAACCGCCGCTCTCGCCGAGGAGCTTGAGAATCCGCAAAGCTCCAACCGGTGGCGCGCCATCGGTGGCACAGATCCGAGCCTTGACGAACTCAACAGCAAGTTGGCTGAACTGCAGACGCGGCTTATCGCCAAGTCCGAGGAGAGCCTCGAGCACGAGCTGACCATCCAAGAGAAGGAGCGCCTTGTCGCCGAACTGCACACCATCCTCGCGCGGCAGCCAGGCCCAGAAGTCGCACGGAAGCTGAACGTGTACAGCAAGGAGCTCCAGAAGAAAAATGTGCAAATGAAAGGCAAGGCATCGCAGCTCAATATGACCTCCACACACATCTCCGAACTCAAGTACGAAGCTGAGCGCCTACGCCGCGAGCTCCATGAGATTAAGCGCAAGTACTACGAGGTAAAGATGCAAAACGATGCCATGCTGGCGCCATCGACAATGCGACCACTCACGCCGGCCGATACCTGAGGACGACGTGCGATGCTCGCTTTTGTGTATGCCCTCACAAGGGCGCCTTCCTCTCCATGCCTGTCGGACCTCGCGGTGTCCAGACGGTACTCTCCGCTCTGCGCCTGTTGCCGTACTGTTTGCTGTTGTTCCGATGTATATCCCCACGGCGTGTTGCCACTTTTCTGTTTTTTTTTTTTTTTGCTGGTTGGTGTCGGGTGCTTGCGCCTCTGATGTCTATCTAGTCTTCACCGCCGCTGGACCGCTCCTGACAGCTCTACTTGTTCCTGCTCAGCGCGTGTTTGCTTCTTGTTGACACTGTACTATGTTCCATGATGCCACTCTGACTCGTTCAAATGACTGCGTTCTGCACAAGGCACCATCTGTTCGCTCCTAACGTCGAGGGAAGTATGCTCGGGTTGCGTACGGTGTGCCCGACAATCCTTTTTCCACGCCCATGTGCCTGCCTCGAACAACATTGCGCGTCTGCCGTTTGGCGCTTACCACATGGGTCACAACAGGTGAGCTTCGCGTCGCTGAACGTGGGCTCGCTCAGTTCAGATGCACTGGTTCTCTGAACGACTTGTCACTATCTCTCCTCTTTTTACGCCTTTTCCTCTCCTGCACACATTCACACACACACACATGGCATCCCCCGTACCTCTGATCTGATCACGACGGCGACGACGGAAAGACTTGCCTTTCTATCAACCATGACCTCTGTCGAGTCCGGTGCCAAGGTTCTC
>JASAOL010000454.1:0-25896 GCA_030849045.1 Wallacemonas rigidus
GTGGCAAGGGCGTGAAGGGCGCGTGGCACCCGGAGGAGTAAGCTCGGCTTCTCCTTTTCTTCGCGTTCGTCTCAAGCTCTGACAGGCATCTCCCGCTGAGCAGAACGTTGCTGTGCTGTCGCGATGATGCCGTGGACGGCGGAGTATTTTTATCTCCGCCACACTCTGGGGCGTGCGCAACGTCTTCTCAACCAAGCAACGCATAACTTACTTTTCGTTTATTCCTTTCTGATAAAAAACAAACACACACGCACACACACATACACACTCACAAGAGGGCCAATGAGGACAGAGAGGATTCCACGTCACGCTGAAGGGTGCACAGCCATATCTTGGCTGACATAGGGTCCTAGCTGTGAGATTCCTTTTTTCGTGAGAGCCAGCACAGCGATTGTGTCAGCCGTCCTCATCGTGTTTGGGCGACACATGGCGGTCGAGATGAGCTCCGGCGTGGCCTATTCGTCTTTCCCCACGGGGGTGACCGATATGCACCGTGCATCTGGTTGTGTCGCGCACAGCTGCGGCTCCACGGCGCACTCAAATCCCTGCTGTCAACCGTGAACGTACCGGTCCTCCATCACGCGTACCGGTTCTCCTGTTCGTTGTTCACATACCAACGCTCCATCTCTCTATCCTCTTCTCCTCTTCTGCAATGTCTCCTCCGCTGACAACATAAACCAGAATCTCTTTTTTTCTCTCACTCGCACAGACCTTCACGTTTGTATCTCTTGCGCTTTCTTGGTCAATTCCCAGGCTTCTTTCGCCGCTTATTGCTCTTGTCTGAACGCCTTGGCGTACTCCCTGTTTTTTCCCTGAAGAGCGTCCTCGGAAGGGCGGCCTCGTTTTCTGTTCAGCGTATTTTTGTTTAGACTGCCTACACGCTTCGTATTTTTGGCTCGCTCCTCTGTTTCATTCTCTCTCTTCTTTTTGTTTTTTTTGTGTGTGGTGACATTACCTGTTGAGCTCACACTTGTTGCTTGTGTTTTGTGAGTGTGCTCTCCTGTGGCTGATATCGACAAGCCTTCTTCGTGCGTCGCGTTCCTCTTCTTCTTATCGCCTTGCGTGGGGACCTCTGTTTTTCTTTCGTTCCCGGCTGTGAGCGCGTCTTGTCAACTGCTCAACACATCTTGATAAGGAGTGTGATCTACACAGCCACAATTGGCTTTGCTGACAGACCTTGTATCCCCAAACAAGGGTTACTCGTAAATTCGTGATTTTCTGTTTTTGTGATTCGCAGGCGTTTGCCGTACAAGACGCTCCTTTTTTTTTTCATTCTCTCAGTTCGTACTCTCCATACACCTGTAGTACATATCTCAGAAGGGAAAGACCAACAATATACAATTTTTTTTTTTTGTGTGTGTCGTTGCACTTGTCTGTCCGACGGTCCGCCTTTCTCTGCTCGTTTTGTGGTTCACCATCTTCGCCTATCTCTTCCCATTTATTCTTTGTGTAATCACCAATGGCACCCAAGAAGAGGCCACCGAGTCTGCGTCTCAGTCCGGACGCGAGCGCCACACGCAGCCGTACCTCGGCCTTCTCGTCGAAGCCAAGCGTGTCGAGTTTCCTTCCAGAGGGTGGTACTGGAGGTCATCCGAAGCGCGGCAGCTTGTTGCCATCACTGCGCGTACCCGTGACGGCTAGTGAGGATGAGTTCGGTGATGAGGCCGTTCCTGTACCCATTCAATCGCGTTCGCCAGAGGCCTTGAGAAGCGCGTCCAACTCCCCGACTCCCCGCCCCCTTGTCGCCCGCCACGCCTCTCTCGCTTCCGCACCAGGTATGCGCCCGACGCTGCCGGATCCTCTGCGTGACGCAGGTGAAGTGGAGAGGATCGAAGGCGAGCTCTGGTACGTGACGAGTAAGTCAGGCCCGGGCAAACGTGGCTCGACTTCCCCCCAGTGGGTCGTCTGCGAAGACCACCGGCTTTCCGTGTACTCGAGCTGGGGCGGCGCGAGTCGGCAGCTCAGGGAGGTGCAATTCGAGCGTGTGCGCATCCTCTTCAACTTCTCTCACGCGCACAAGCACGAGGAGGCCCGGTTTGGCGGCTCACCAGCGACGCGTCGAATTGAGCGACAGCGCCGCGGCGCGGCGGGTAAGAACGCTTTTCAGCCGCGCGACCCTTCGATCAATCGTGTGCTAACTGGGTACTACTACTTTGGAGTGGAGTGCCTGTCTGTAGACCCGGGGACAGGCCGCCGTCGACGCACCCTAAGCGTATTCGCCACAGATCAGCCTGATGACTACAAAACATGGATGTCGTTCTGGGCGGAGATGGCCGACCGGCACCCAATAGTGAAGCTGCGCGATGCGAGCTCGGGCGCCGACAGCCACGGCGCCAGCGAGTACGCCCCGTGGGAACACGACTTTGCCTTTCCAACAGGCGCGGACGTCGCCACGCCCCGGCCCGACGGTGAGGAGAGCGACGACGACGATGAAATATCTCGGGCACTTGCTGCCACACGCGCGTACGCGTTGCCCCACGAACCTAGTGATATCGCCGGCGGCAAAGTCGTTGTTGCACGCGAAGGACCTGACAACACCGCGCCTACAACGCGCATCCTTCTTGCCGAACTCACGAAGAGCGCAGAGGAGGATTTATTGGCTCTCATCACGGCAGCCGAGACGCAGAGCCGCAAGGCGCTCACGAGCTGCGAGGAGGCGGCCCGATGCTTACTCAAAGCCGTGGCCGCTATGGAGGCGGCCTCGCTGGCCGCGTCAGGCGCATCGGTGACACCGGCGGCGACAACGACGCGCAAGCCACGTCCACAGCTCTATGCCGCTCGCACGGAAGCGTCTGCAACGGCGACCAGCGCGGGCAGCAGTCGCGCCGTCTCACCACAAACAGCCGGTACAGCTGAGTCCAGCCTTGTGCCTGTCAATGCCGCCGGCGACATCCACGCGCTGTTGCAGGGCGTGAGGCGCCTCTCACGAAGGCCTTTGAATGCGATGAGCACCGTTGACATGCAGCTGGCTGACCAGCGCGCACGCGAGACACCACCACCGGCCGTGACAGCGAACCGCCAGGACTGGGCTGGCGCCTTTGTGCAGTCCGCGTTGTTGAATTGGGACGCGACCGCTGGCCCCGATGATGCACCGCGAGCGCAGTGCCTGGACGCTGACGCAGCGCTGATTCGTGAACTTGTGCGCGTTGCTCTCACTCCACCGACCGAGAACGGTGAGCACGCTAGACGCTCCTCAGTCGAACACGACGAAAACACAATATCACAAGCCGCGGGGGAGTCCTTCACCTCCACTCTGGCTCCCACGCCAACACCCTTGGTGACGCTGCCCGTGCTTCTCGCGCAGAAGCTTGATGCTCACAACGAGGCCCGCGTGCGTCGACTTGGCGGCAAGGCGGTGCCAAGCAGTGACCCAGTGCTCAGCGAGGCAGATGCTTGGTCCGCGTACGTGCACGCTGTCGCGGAGGCCACACAGGCGTACTCATGCTACAACGCCCGATCCATGCCATCACGGGCTAGAGGCACGGAGCCGGCGGCTGTGAAGGTGCTTTCCAAGCCGGATGACCGAGGTTTGTCTGGGGAGAAGACCGCTGCCGAGCGCAAGGCTGCCTGGGGCCGCATCCGCGAGATTCTTCCCCGCAAGAAGACGCTCGAGGACAAGAAGCGCCGCATTGACCTCTTCAAAAAGTTCGACGCCGACGGCAGCAAATCCCTCACGCTCGAGGAGACCTACAACGGTCTGATCGAGCACTGCCAGCTCGACGAGCTCACCAACCGCCTCAAGGACATCACCGTCCGCGCGTTCAACAAGGCCAAGTCCCTCGGTACCGAGGACCGCGGTGCCGGCAGCGAGGACGAGGTTGAGTTCCTCGAGTTCCGCCTGATGCTGTGCTACATCTACGACTACTTCGAGCTGACCGTCATGTTCGACGAGATCGACACCGACGGCAGCATGATGATCGACATGGATGAATTCAAGGCCGCCGTCCCCAAGATTGAGGCGTGGGGCGTGAAGATCGCCGACCCTGAGGCCACGTTCCGCCAGATCGATGACAACAACTCGGGCAAGATGACCTTCGACGAGTTCTGCTCATGGGCGGCAGAGCAGAAGATCAACGCGAATGGTGACACTGACCAGAGCCCGACCAGCATCGTTGCATCCCGCGCTTTGCCGGCGAGCACGTGCAGTACGCTAGAGGACTCCTTCCATCTTCTCTCACGCGTGCAGCGAGCTGGCTCCAGCCACGATCGTTGGCGTCACTGCGCGGTGAACCTATGGCGATGCCTGATGATCATCCTCTGCGGCCCATGCATACTGGATGACCCAAGTGCATCGCTTAGCAACGGCCCGCACACATCGCATGACGTGAGCTTAGATAAAGACGCGTCACTCGCTACGCAGGCTTGGCGTCAGCAAAGCCGCGCCCTTGTCGCTTCTCTTGACTCCTCATCGGCACTCAGTACCTTCGGTGATCCTGCCCTCGACATTGTCGAATCACAGCTGGAGAGCTGGGGCGCGGAGGACGGACAAGCGGTCCGCACCATTCTCGGCACACACAGCGTTCAAACTGTGCGATCGATGCTTCAGCGCGCATGCCGGCTTCCCCCATCCCGCGCGTCCACGCCACCGTCAGCATCCTCGCCCGTGCCCCTGCTGACGACGTGGAGCTGCCGAAACAACGTGGCTGGTGATCAGAGCCTCGCGGCCCTTTGTCTGAGTGTACTTCAGTCCCGCGATGATGCGGTGCAACGGGCCGATCTCTACTGGCGCGAGTTGCAGCTCTTGGCTGACTGCCTTGGTGCGCGTGTGGGCACGTCCAACCCGTTGCGCTCCCTCACCGCACTTCGTGCCGCGGAGGGCGCGATAGATGACCAGTTTACCGCGCTGTTAGCGCAGACGGCCGCGACAGAGATGGGGTCGGAGATCGACAGCCTCGCCTCACATATCCGGTCCGTTCAAGACGAGCGATCGAGCGTGGAGAAGCAATTGCGGCTTCTCCAACAGGACCTCCTGGATGCAGTGCCACACATGCGTGACGTGGTACAACTCAACACCGATCGCCAGCGTGCACTGTCAGAGGCACTCCTGCACGTCGTACCGTACTGGTGTGAGGATGGCGCGGCGCCCACCGCAGTGCAGCAGCTCGTCGGGTGCGCGCGCCGAGAACGGGAGAACGAACACGAAGACGCCGGCGACGTCAGCGGCTCGTTCACGACTTCGTCATCGCTCACGCAAGAGGAGCATGCCGTGGCGCAGGTACATCATCTCGCGAAGAAACTCAGCGCAGACCGCGTCGTACTCGAGCGCGCGGTGCACAGCATTCTGCTTCGCGATGGCGCCAAGGCGCGGAATGAATCTGAAGTGGGCAGGAGCCCCAATCCAGAGGCTGCGTACAAGACACTTTTAGCCGCGCGCGATGCGGCTTTTACGGCCTTCCACGATGCGTGTGCTCGCTGCACGCGAACCGCACTTATCACCACAATCTGCGCAGTGGTGTTACCCGCACCCGCATGGCGCGCCCTCCCCACCGCAGCGTCGTTTGCCCTTGAGAACGCTATTACCACAGACATCGCTGAGGCCTGCGGGGTACCCTGCACACAGGTCGTCCTGCGGGACCTTGATAGGAGTACCGCCTCGGTCGTCGCAGATGTTGAACATACAGGAGAGATGCCTGGCGCCGTGATGCGTCAGCGCGCCACCCAGTGCCCTTTCCCTCGCGTGTCAGCTCTAGCAGGAGGTGAGAGCGCTACCGCCACTCCTGACTTGGAGAGCGGGCGTATTGCAAGGGGAGAAGAAGCACCGGCGTCCCTCAAGGCACTAGAGGAGTGCGCACGACGCGCCGCCCAAGCCCAGACAGCCGTGGAAGCATACGAGGCGACCGTGCTTCAGCGTGCGGCTGAGCAGGGCCAGCCGCCGTTGTCCCAGCTTCACGCTGCGCTTGGCGAAACTGCGAAGGCGCGCGACGCTGGCGCTGACGCTGGTGCTGACGCTGCGCGTGGCGCGCCGGATGTGGCTGCGCTCGAGGCTGCGCTGGCTGAGCGGAGCGCTGAGGTTGAGCGGCTTGCGGAGGAGCTTGCTGTTATGTCTGCTGAGAATGCGCAGCTTGCTGACGACGCCGCTACTGTGGCTGATGCGCTGCGCAGTGCGTGCGCGGACCGGCAGTCGCCTGCTGCGCTTGGTGCGGGTGCGGGTGCGGACGCTGACGAGCGCGGTGCGCCGCTGAGCGCTGCTGACACCGTTGCGCTTGTGAACCAGCTGCGTGACGATGCGGCCGCGCAGGAGGCTGAGCTTGACCGCGCGCTGCGTGCGCTTGCTGACGCGACGAACGATCCTGCGCTTGTGCCGCACGATGAGCTGGCCCGCCGCTGCCGCGCGCGCTGCGGAGACGCCGCCAGTGCTGACGCTGACGATGGCCGTGCGCCGACGCTAGACGACCTGCTTGGCCGCGTGGATGCGCTGCGCCGTGAGCGCGACCAGCTGCATGACGACCACGCTGCGCTGCAGGCTGCACTTGTGGACGCGCTCGACGGTGATGTGCCTGCGGTGGCTGCCCTGCGCGACCCCGCGAGTGCTGCACGCGATGCTGAGCGCGCCAAGGCGGACCGTGCGCGCGACGTACTTGCTGCACTGGAGTGTGCCGGCGCTGACGCTGACGCTGACGCGGGTGCGGGTGCGGGTGCGGGCACGGGCGCCGACGCCCACGGCGCTACNGGGCGCCGACGCCCACGGCGCTACGGGTGCCGGTGGTGACGCTGGTGGCGCGCCTGACGCTGCGGCGCTGGAACGACTGCTCGCTGAGCACGGCGCGGCTGATCGCGACCTGCAGGATGCTGTTGCGAAGTGCGCGAGTGCAGCTGCACCGCTGTGCGAGTACGTTGGGACGCTGCGGCCGCCGGCTGGGTGCCATGCCGACGCGGCGAAGCCGCAGACTGTGTCCGCGCACACGAAGGTGTTCGACGAGGACGAGTGGGACGTTGTCGTGGCGAACCACCCCGATGCGCTGCTGGATGCGTTCGTGACTGACGTGAGCGACGCGTGCCGCGTTGGCCGCAGCGACGTGGGGGATGTGGTGTTCACGCTGGGCCGCCTGCACTGTGCGATGAACGTGCGGCACAACGCCGATGTGCCTGCCGAGGCTGTGTCGAAGATGATCGACGACTCTGACTTCCCGAATGTGCGCGCGCTGTACGCGCGCCGCCACGGCCCGAAGGAGGGCATGGACGCGGCGAAGGCGCAGATCGCTGAGCTGGAGGCTGCGCTGGCTGCCCAACAGGCTGAGGCTGAGAAGCTTGGCGAGGAGCTTGCCGCGAAGGAAGCGGAGGCTGCTGAGCAGGCACATGCGCATGAGGAGGAGCGCGCGTCCCGCGACATTGCTGTGGCTGAGACGGCCGATGGGAATGCGAAGCTTGCTGACGACGCCGCTACTGTGGCTGATGCGCTGCGCAGTGCGTGCGCGGACCGGCAGTCGCCTGCTGCGCTTGGTGCGGGTGCGGGTAGTCTTGATGGTGGAGGTGATCCTGACGGTGAGGAGGCCAGCGGGCGTATCGCGGTGCTCGGCTGCGAGGTGCTGGCCCGTAGCGTTCGTGGTGTGGACTCATCCATTGCGGATGTCGCGGGGGCTGGAGGTCTGCCGGTCCCCGATGCGGGCGCACTGAGCCCTAAGGCTGTCAGCCCGCTGTCGTCTCCAGACACTAGAGCTGGACGTGCCGATGGTGCGCTTACTACCCTCGCACACGATGTGGCAGAGCTGTGCGGTGTGGAGAACGCGGACTTGTCCGGCCTCTCTCCGTTAAAGCTTATTCGTACTTCTGTGACTGAACTGTGCACCCAATATGACGTCGAGGCAACCAACGCGGATGTGTTAGCGGCTGAGCTTCGCCGCTGCACCGATGTCTTGTGCCGAACAGAGTCTAATCTGTCGACTTCATTGGCGAGAATGCGCGACTGCTTCCCTCCTACCGTGGATGATGCCACACAGGATACAAGCTCGCGTACGCAGTCGCCTGTTTCAGCGGCGAGCACAGCCGCGTACGAGCACCTGAACAATACTGTCGAGTCGTTGACGGCGGAGTGCACCGCTAGCGCCGCGAGTACGGCTTCTATCCGACGGCTTCTCGAAGCGCACAACGAGCGCGAGGTGCGGCGAGGGCTTAGTGAAGACGAGCGCAGCTTCCGACCGCGTACACCGCTGCACGGCGGACCTGACCCTGATGTGTGTCTGGTGCGTACGTACGATGAGCTGCAGCGCGGCGTCGAAGCCAAGATTGCCGCGCTTGATCGGGAGCGGGAGCGGCACGCGGCGCTGCTGGGCCAACTCAGCGCTGCGGTTGAGCAGCTCCCTGCTCTTGACACCGGTAGCCACCTGTCCAATGAGGACTGTGAGAGCATAGGCCGTCAATCAACCATGTCACGTCGCGGCGGCATGCTGACCCCCAAGACACGTCCCGCTCCGCCTGCAAACTACACTGCCGATGCGCCGTCCGTCGACAAGTCACACTTGCTTATGTCTCTGCAGGACTTGGAGCCAGTCGCGAGCCTCTCAAACACCCCAACAGCCACCATGCACCCGAATCCGATCGTCGAGGCTCTACAGAAGCGTGTCGGCAAGATCACAGAGGACGTCACCATTCTGCGCGATGCTGTCGACACGAACTACGATGCGCTTGGCGGGGATGAGGCGATCACGGACAAGGATCCTGTGACTGCCGCGACGCTCCTTAAGGAGCTCGCTGAGTTGGTGGCAAGGGAGCTATCTGAGCTGCGAGCGGCACTAGGGGTGTCTGAAGGGACACCGTTTAGCGCGGTCTGCGAGGCGTTGCACAATCGCGTGGGCCAGCAGCCGTCGGTGGAGCTGAGCGACTTCTTCCGCTCCCTCTACGCTTCCGACTCGACTGGCGGTGATCCCGGGTCACCATCCCCCACGGGCACCTCGTTCACGATCCGTCGCCGCGGTGGGCTCCGCAGCAAGAAGAAACCCGCGCCACCTGAGCTGATCCGCCACGACAACTTATACTTGGCGCGTGCGGCGTTTAGCCGGAGTGACGGCAATCCGCTAAACGCAACAGGAGAAGAGCTCCCATGGGATGCGGACGTGGAGTCAATGAAGGCTGATGTCTGTCACAAATTGGGCACGCTGCGCGATCTGAAGCGTGCCGTTGCTGTTACTTTGGGGCTCATGGGCGAGCGGTCGGGCGACGACAGCGACGGCAGTGCCGATCCCGCCACCACAATTCAGGGGCCAACGCTCGATGGCGACATGGCTGTACGGCTCGTGCAGCACGCGCAAGACGTGGAGGCTGCCCTGATCATCACTGACGAACTCTTTGCCGACTCGCTCTATATCGACGCTGAGACACGCGCTATGGCTCAGGCCGACGCACCCGAGGTCGCCTGCTCCATCGCTACACGCACAGCGGCGCTTGTACATGCACTGAAGACACTCAAAAACAGCAACGATGAGTTGATACAGACTACTGCCAACAACGATCGTCGCCAGCAGTTCCTCCTGCAGTCCACCAAAGAAGAGTGCGAGCGGCTAAGGGTGGCGAATGCAGCGGTAACCGCAGAGGTAGAGCTCCGCCAAGATCAGCTCGGCCAAGCCCGTGGCGCGCTCACAGACGCGGAGGAAGAGTTGAGTGCCGCTCAGCAGTCCATCGCGGCTCTCAAGTCTGAGCTAGCAGACCTGAAGCAACAAGGGCTGCAGCCACCGCGCAACACACCTGAAGAGGAAGTCGCACCCCACGCATCCGCAGAACATCTGCAGGAAGTACTGGAGACCCTGGCGGCTTCAAAGAAGGCATGTGAAGAAGCCGAAGCCGCGAGGAACAACCTCGCTGAGGCGCTGGCGGTGCAGACCGAAGCACAGGAATCAGTACGAGCTCAGCTACGCACAGCAATGCCTAATACACGGACAGAGAGTGACGCGTATACCGTGTGTGACATTGCATGTGCGGCACGGGCCCTCGTGACTGAGGTGCTTGCGCATCGCGAAGCAGAACACGCGTCGCAGCGCCGTCTTCACTTACGTGCCGAGAAGGCCACAATGACGCCATCATCTGATTTCGGAGCCTCCTGCGCGGGGTACATCGAGAAGCTCCACGCGATCGCTGGTGGGCTATGCGATGAAAAGGCCACCCCACTGACGGACGCGCAGCGCGCACACGCCATTGAATCCGCGTTACAGGCTGGTCTGGAGGCGCAGGACGAGGTGACGGACACGCGTACGGCTCTCGCTGCACTTCTCCACGATCTTGCGGAGACCGGACTGGACGGCGCTTCTTTGGCCTCGCTGCCGGCACCCGCTCTTTCCCAAGCAGTGCGCCATGCCGTCGAGAAGCTGGTCGAGGAGCGTGATCGTCTGGGTGATGCCTATCGCACTGCGGGCGAGGAAGCGAATGCGTTACATGACCAGCTGCTGGCGCAGCAGGCGCAGCACGACCGCGAAGCCGAAGAGATTGAGCTCCGCGTTGGCAATATGCGCGAACTCGTGCAGCGAAAACTGCAGGCAGATGAAGTAGCTGAACAGCACTTCATGCAGATCCAGGGTGCGATGGAGAACCACCTCGCTCAGCTCTACGAGTACGCCGCAGAGAGGGCCGATGTTGTGCGTCATGTGCATCAACTGAGGGCTCTTCTGCGTGAGCGCCTTCGTGCTGAACGCAGTCGCAACGGAGGCGACTAGTGTCCACTGGACGGCAACAAGAGGAATAAGACTTTTCTCATTGACGATATCGAACACACTTCTCTCATATCAGAGCTACAGCAGTGACACTCATGGGGAAAATAAATAAATAAGCAGAATTCAACAGCAACTTCCAAAGGCAAAGAAGTACTAGGCTGAATAGCGTGCCCCGTATTTCACAAATCGCTCTCCCTCTCCTCAAATGTCTATGCGTCTCGATTATCCTTTTGCCATTCGTCAAACAGGGAGGTTAATCCAGCAGACAAGCACTCACGGCTGTTATTCTCGCCGGGGCTTCGTCTCTGATGCTCTGATGCTCTGCTGTTGTCTGTCGTGCGCGTATCGGCGCATTTCGCCGTCTGTTCTCCCCTTGCACGCGTCCGCACTGTTTCCACTCTCCAAAGTATGTTCTCAAAGCGTCTTCGCATGTGTGTCACCCTACCTTTCCCTATCCTACCACTCCTCCCTCCTCCCTCCTCCCGCCTCCGCCGAACGTATCGCGGTCCTTTGACTTCTATTTGATCCTGTGCCTTAGCACCGACTACTATGTGTTCACATGTCTGCCTGCGTCACTTCGTCACCACCGACACGCGCGCCTGATCACACGTCGAGCGACGCTGCATCCACACACCCCGCATGTACGGAGAGGGATGGTCGGCTGCGCATCATACGGTTTGTGTGTGGTAAGCGTATTCTCGCCATTTACTTCCACAGACTGCTCGACTATCGACTCCAAAAACAGAGCACGGCACGTGAGCAGGTTGGGCTCACGCCCTACCAGGAGGCTTGCCTAGATACCCCATCGCGTATCAGGTTTGTGGAAGAAAAGGTGCGCGAGGATCGCGCGCTGAGGCTTCGCGCGGTCCAACGACAAATCCGAAGCGCCGCTGTCACCGCTGCTCGTCGGGCAAGTCTGGAGCAGACTATTGCCATGCACGGGGACATTGTACAACAGAACCGTGAGGCGGTTGTGCTGCCAACAGTGAAACGCGGCTCTGGTGGCTCAACGCCCGCCACCACCCGTCCAAGACCCCGCGTCTCAACACCTTCGTATTCTTTCCTTGACGCGTTCCACGCCTTGTCCCCTAAACGACAAAAGGAAGTGCTCGCGCAGCTTACCGAGAGGGATGCGTTGTCAGCGTCTCTGGTGGCGCAGCGTGACGACAAGAAGACGTAGTCTGTCATCAAGGCACCGCGGCAGGAATTTGAACATCCCCCTTAGCACACACGCACACACCACAGTAAAGTGCGAACGATGAAACGAGCGGGCATGCGTCGACAGACATGATATCAACCAGTTTTATTTTCTCTTGCCCTTTTTTTTTTTCCCGATCCTCGGAGAGAAACAAACAAACAAACAAACAAAAAGGAAATGCGTTCCGTCCGGCATACCCAGTTGCAAACCATCGCAGTCGAATCCACACAAGAACAGCGCGCTTAGTTTCTTCGTTACTTGTCTCGCATCGAGGACAGGATGCGGCAGCGCGTAGAATGAGATCGCCCCGACCTTGAGTGCGCAGCTTGTCCTTCTCGTGTGTGCGTGCACGCGCCTTTGCCGCATCGCTAGCCACCAGCCATGGCAGCAGTCAGCCGCCGACACGTTGCGGGGACCTTTTCCCCCGACGACTGCGCTCTCTTCACTCTTTGCATTTCCTTGTCCACACCTTTCCTTTTCCCCCAGTGGAGGCCGGCACGAATCGTGCTGCCTTACCTTGGCTATTTGTGTCCTTCATTTTTTTTTCCGACGTAGATTCCGGCTGTGCACTGACGTGAGCGTTTGCCGCGTTCCCTGCGCTTCCGTCTGTCGCTCGCGCCGTCCCCCCAATCGATTTGCCGAGTACAGCGTGCTGCCATAGCTGCGTTGACTGAAGGCGTGCTTCAAAATAATAATAATAATAGAAATCGCTTCGCCGTGGGTTCGCTTCTGTCACGACACGCACGTGATCACCATGACCCAACCCTCGTCCTTTTCAGAGGCAGAGCTTCGCGAGGCACTGCGCGCGCCGGCTCTCCACAAGGTGCAGCACTTTAGTGGTCGTACGTGTGTCGCAGACTGTACGACGGCGGTAGCAGTGGCGCTGACGGCTGCGGTCCCTATTTCTGTCATCGACTACAGCATCATGGCCCGTGTGGCCGGCGTGACGGACAGCAGCATGCGTGAGCTTGGCCGTGGGTTCAAAACGCTCTTCACGCGACCGCACAAGTTCTTTCTCCCGTGCGCGGAGAATAAGTGCTCACTTGTGTACCGCGTGTGTGCGACGACGTACGGTCTGACATACGTGGGCTCCAACTTGTCGAAAAGTTACTGCGAATCGCACGGAATGGAAAAACAGGCGAACCTTGTTGCAGGCATCACGAGCGGGGTCGTGAACACTGGCCTGACAATCTGGAAGGACAGCGTCATTCTCCGCGCTTTACCTCCTGCGAATCCCAACGACCTCATGAGTGCCAGCAAGCCCGTCCCCTGGCTCACACGAGGTCTCTTCTGCGGCCGCGACGTGCTCACGTGCGTGGCTGCTTTCACATTCGCGCCGATGGTGGCGGAGTGGATTTCGCAGCGCGCGTACCACCACCGTGCACTCCCTGGCCTGTCTCACCCAAAGCTGCCCGAAGACGAAGGCAAGGTCAGCCTCCCTATCTCAACATCCGACAGTGCTCAGATTCTCACACCGGCCGTTCTACAGTTCCTCACGACACTTCTTCACATCACCGCAATCCGCTATCGTCAGACATACCCCAAGTTCGACTGGAAGGACCTCAAGGACAGTCTCCACCGCACGTACGTATCCTCCACACTTCTCCGCATTTGTCGTATTATTCCCGCCTTTGGTCTTGGCGGCATCATGAACCGCGAGATGCGCTCTACCATGCTCGATAATGCCGAGCCTCACTAAGACGCACTCACACGCTCACCCATACGCGCCATAACACCGCACTACGGAAGGCGAATGCGAGACGAGCACCGACGTTGGAAGCGTTGGGCACCAATGCGAGCGGCACAACGAACGTAAACGCGTACTTTGACGGTAGTAAACATGTGAGGCGCGTGAAAGGAAGAGAAAGCATCTCCTCTCAGCGCGTCAAAAAGTAATACATCTAGTGATGCCACGTAGCTATAGAATTGGCTATTGATCTCCTTTTCGGCGTCTTCTGCCGTTGTCGGCAACCCGCCCCGGCTTTTCTCTCTCTCTACATGTTCTTGTCGAGCACACTTAAATTTGTCATTGGCTTCCCTTAGCGTCCGTGCGTGCAGCTGATCTTGTCTTTCCTGGACGCTGTCGATCTGCACGGAAACGAGCGCGCGCATCCTTGCTGCCGACGCGTGCCATTGACACGTCAGTCGAACCACTATGACGTGATGCAAACTGAGAGAAGGGGGAGTGGGCTCTCATGTGCCAGCGTGCGTACTTCGCCCTTCTACTTCCCATTCGTTTGTTCTGTCTTCCCGTCTTGGCGTGTTGTGGATGCCGTTGGTTTGACTGCATCACACAAAGGTGCCGCTCGCACTATCGTCCTTGTCGCCGCCGTTGGCAGCTGTCCGCGCCACTTCCCCTCTCCTGCGCACAGGCGCGCACTCTCTTCGAATACACCTTTTCACTGAGTGAGGAACACTCCCCCCCTCCTGCGCATCACAACCTCCGCCTCACCGTCCTCACTCTCAGTCATCTTCTCCATCGTGCGAAACAAGTGCCTCAGTCTGCAACCGCGAGGCGACTTACAACAACCCCACAACCAACTAAAACAGGGAAATAAAGGTCCCAACATCCTATCTACCGTTCTTTGTCCCAAGCAAATATCAAAATAAAAAAAAAGCAAAGTCTCTGGGCGCCTTCGCGTGGTCCCACAGAGTAGAAAAGGAGAGGAAAAAAATCACCACAATAAGCAATCATGGACACAGATGTGAACTGTCCACTTCCGAATGTGTCAATGCACGAGATCGAAGAGGTGGTGACGCGCGGGTGCATCAAAACTATCATGTCTGTGCAGCCGCTGACGCGGCCTGCGGCATCCCCTCTCGTTGAGTACGTGCGGTCCGGCGTGCTGGCTGTTCGGGGACAGTCTCACCAGAGTACGCTCTCTCCTGCTGTTTCGATCGCCTCCGAGGACTCTATGGACTCGATCGCGTCACTCTCTACGACGAACCCACACACCGCAGGCGATGAAGACTCGCTCGTAGCGGAGAGCAAGGCAAACAACGAGCTCATTTATCGGCTGTGCTGCTCGCTCTACAAGCGTGCTCTGCGGCACGTCCAGAGTGGTGAGCTTCCGAAGAAGCACAGCGCTGTTGACGTCGATACGCTCCACGAAAAGAATATGAACCAGATCGTGGACTGGCTACCGTTGCTGCACCTCTTTGAACCGAAGACATTTTACGCGTATCAGAAGGGCCAGGCGCACGCAGAGCTTCCCAGCGGCGTGCGTCCTCAGTCGGACACAGCCCGCACACCGCACGAGGCGTCACAGAAGCTCATGGACGAACTCGAGGTGGAGCGCTTGTCAGGAGGGAACAGTAATTTTGTGTACCGTTTAGGCAGCTCCAAATTTCCGGACCGCACCGTGTTGCTGCGCGTGTACGGCGGCGGCGACAGCGAGGCCATCGACCGCTACCGTGATATCGAAGCCATGAAGCAGATGAGCAGTGCCAAGCTGAGTCCGGCCGTGCTGCACACGTTTCGGTGGGGTCGTGTGGAGGAGTTCATGGACAACGTCGCCACCTGCACAACGGATATGCTCCTGGAGAGTCAGCCATTGCTCTCGGACGTGTACAAGGTCGTATCGAATGTGCACCGCCTCCCGGTAGAGCCGTTCTTACCCGAATCTGTGAATGCGAAGCGCTATCACGTGGCCACCACCCCCAGCAGCCAGGCATCACCACTGACCGATGTGTCGACCAGCACGCCGACTGTGCCGACAAGGCTGATGGCGGACGCCTGGCGCTTGGGGGCGAAGTACTGCGATATGTGCGTTCCTTTGCTTTCGGAGGGTCTTCGATCGGCCGGCGTGCCCTACTACGCTCACCTGACGGAGTCTAAAGTTCTCGAGGCAGCATGTCCGACCATGTTCGAGCGGGCGACTCTCCGGTACCTGCGCATGATGAGCACCAACATCCAGGAAAAATACTGTGAACGCTTCACGGAGTACGTCTGCCTTGAGGTACAGGAAGTGCGCGCGGCCCTGCAGTCCCGTCGCATCCCTATTGTCTTTTCCCACAACGACATGAACCCTGGTAACATTCTGCTCGCCTGGCGGAAGGTGCCGCCAAAACACCGTCCTGCCGGGATCGTGGTGGACGACAGCGATGAGGTCACACCCGTGCCGTCCGAGAAGAGCAATTTGCTGAGCCGGAAGTTCTTGACCACGAAGGGCCACCACAAGAACCTCGTCGAGCTGAAAGGCATGGTGCCCATCGACTTTGAGTACTCCGATGCCAACTACCGCTGCTGGGATCTGGGCAACATCATTTGTGAGATGGACCTTGATTACAGTCGCGGCACTGGCGAGGGCCAGCCGGGCTTTGTGAAGATGCTGTACACCTTCCCTCCGCAGGCCTATCGCCAGACCTGGAAGGATCTCCCGCAGACGTACCCGCGCATGCCGGAGCTGGTCTACGACACCTGGCAGCAACTGGCCGCCGGTGTGCACGAAGACGCGCTCAATCCGTTGGGCGTGTCCATCCTCAAAGGCGTTGAGACCTACTTCGTCAATCTTGGCGAGGAAGTGCCCGGCGCGACTGTGTCGCATGAGCAGATCGCGGAGGTACTTCTGGGCATTCTCACCGCTCAGCTTCACTGGGCGATGTGGTCGTTTGTCTTGGCGTGCAACTCAGATGAGTGCACAAACAACGCTGACGACGAGGATGAATTCGCGAGGGGAAGCAGTGGCTTGGACTACGTCTTCTACGGCGATGTCCGTCTCAAAGAGTACTGCGAACTGAAGCGATGGATGAAGGAGAAAGGGCTGCTCTAAAAGAAATAGACGACGACAAAAACTGACCGAAAAGAAGTGTGTGCTTTTTTGTTTTCGTCGAGTGTGGGAATAAATGTGCGATGAGGATCAATAATCAACGAGGGTTCAACAAAGTGTGAAAAAAGAAGACCGAATGTGTCTCGTCGCTTACATCACTGAAGCTTACTTTTCAATCGCGCGACCCCCTCGACAATTTTTATTTTTACAGTTCGTATTTTCTCATCTGGTGTGCTTGCTCTTGTGCGCCGTACTTTTCCGCTTGCTGTTTTGCCGCGTTTGACGCTGACCACCGATGCACGTTGTGGGCAGGCTCACCGTTTTCCCATTTTTTATTTTATTTTTTAAATACATGCTCTGGCTTCCTAGTGAAAACAATGCTTATCTCAAGACACTTCTAGGTCTCTCCCCCCTCTGTGCGTCAAGTCGTGAGCGATCACCATTACACTCACAAGCCACGCACACAAAAGAATGAACACATGATAGCAGAATGCATCGCTTTCTGACATTTAGAGAATCGGCGTGTTTCCTCCCGTTCTCATCACACCTCCTCCATTGCCCGCCTTCGTCCTCTCTCCCTCCTCTCTCCTCTCTCTCTCTCCTCCCCAGCAGCTGCTTCTGCGTCCGTCGCGGCTCTCTCGTCCCTCGGCACCCGATCGCCACCGCCCTTTTTTCGAGCCTCTCTTCTGTCTCTTCACCTTCATCCTGTGCACGCACACACACACACACCACCACCTGTCGCGGCCATGCGTCCTCACCAGCACTCCGCCTGTGCGAAGAGTCGTAAGCTGCTGCCGTTCAGACTGCTGCTCGTGGTGCTGCTGTCCGTGTGCGCGGTTGCGCTGATCTGGATTTTCGTGGCTGCTCCTGCGGCGAGTGTGCCGCCAACTGCGAGCGCCGCGCCACGCGTTCCGACTGCCAGCGCGGCTCCCCACACGAGCTCCACCGCTGAGGCGCCAACAGACCCCTCCCGCCTCGGGGTGGTGTACCCGGTCGTGCAGACCTCAGACCCCTTCACCGGGGAGCTGGAGACGATCCCGCTGCCGCCGGACTGGTACGAGTGCGTTCGCCGCTTCCTCCGACTGGATGCGTCCGGGATGCCGACGCAGCGTGCGCTCGACATGCACGATGCGATCCCCGTTCTCATCACCCCGCTCACTGGCGACACCAAATTCCTGCCGCGCTTCGTGTGCTCTATCGACGTCCCTGTGCGCTACTACGTGGTGATCATGAACGAGAGGGACACTGCGACGAAGCAGGTTGTGGACGAGCTGCAGCGGCGCTTCGGTGACAGCGGCCGCCTGATTGTGCGGCGCAACCGCTACAACCGCGGGTACTCGGGCAGCATGAACCAGGGCATCGAGTGGGCCATGACGGAGCGCGACAACGACCACGCACCGTGGTTCTTTGCGTGCAATATTGACGTTGTCTTTGGCAACCACATTCTAAGCAGCATGGTGCGCCTCATCGCCGCACACACGTCCCAGGACGCGGCGATGCTCCGTTCGCTGCGAGAGGAGGTAGAGATGGAGCAGCGGCTCGTTGAGGAGGGCAACTTCTCGTACTACGATCGATACGTCCCGCGTGGCCGGCCGCTCAAGGTGCTACGCAGTGGCTACCCTGGCGTGCCGTTGAACGTCCGCACAGCCCCGCTTCTGCCCGACCGCATCCGGTACATGCACATTAACAAGAATCGCGTGGACGGCATCGTTGCCGCAGAGGAACGTCGGCAGCGTTACTTTGGCAACTACACAGGCGCCTTCACGCCAGTCATCGACGCCCTCGGTACGATCGCGCTCACCCGACTGTTTGTATCCGCTGTCGGGTACTTTGACGAGAACTACTTCCCCGCGTACATGGATGATATCGACATGCACTGGCGCATGTACGCCTTTGGCTTCTCTCGCCTTCACGCTGGCCAAAATGCAGCTGGGCGTGCTGTGTGGTACCACTACAATGCAGCGAACATGCGTGGGGTGCCTGAGGATGACGCCGTGTTCAGGCGCAGCAACGAGGATAACATGAGCCGACATGCGTTCCTCAAGTACTTGACTCGCCGCGGTGACGAGTACGACGTGCTCAAGTACGGCCACCGCGATCGCAACGGCGTGTGGCGCCAGACCCCTGAGAGGTCTGACCACGCGTACATGTTCTTCAACATTGACCGGTACCCCCTTGACACGTGGGTGCTTGACGACGAGGTGCGCACGTGCATGTTCCGGAAGACGTACGACTACCGTCGGCACGTGTGGGAGCGGCCCACTCGCTGCATCTACCGCGCCTCTGTGCTTCTCGAGTCTGGCGTACTCGGTGAGGAGCAGGCCGAGACGTTCGCCGCGAAGAGTGGGGTGCCGCTGACGGCGACTCGGAACGATCCGCAGGCCGGCGGTGAACACTGATGGGTCACATCCCCCTCACGCTGACAGTTATTGCCTTGTTACATCTCAGGTGCTTTGTGTGCTTCACTCCTTTCGATACTCGCCGTGCTACATGAGCGCGCTGTTGCGGTTTGTGGGCGTCTCCGTGAGATCTAGCTCGATACGCTGTGTGTACTGATATCGCTCGAGCGCAGGATGAGTGCCACGGTAACAGAGGAGAACGTGTCCTTCGATACCCACTGCAGATCCCTGTTCCCACGAGAGCCGAATAAACAACCACCCGCGAATCACTTCGCAGACATGCTTCTCAACTGCGCCTTTTCTAACTCGTTCCTCGTCTCTCTTGTGTCTTCTTCTCCTTCAGTTAATGGTGTTGAGTGCCCTATCGCGCCGCTCTTTGGCTGGGATTACCCGCCCGACCACACTGCGCGTTCAACGCGCACACACCTGCGTTGCCAACAGTGGAAGCACTGCCCGCGACCAGCTTGCGAATGAACGCACGTTCCTGGCCTACACACGCACAGGCATGAGCTTTGTCGGTGCTGGCATTGCTTTGTGGACGGCGTACTGCTTCGGATACAATCCTGAAGATCCCACTAGTGTGCATCCGGCACAAATCACTGGAGCCGTTAGCGGCTTCCTCTTTAGCGGCGGTGTCATTGTCAGCTTCGCCGTACACAACTACCTCACTGTGCAGAAGGCGCTACTGAGGGGTGAGTTCTTTCTTTCTAAGGGAAGCCTGTTTGCTGTGATGCTCTCTGTGGTCTTGGTGACGGCTGCTTCCCTTGCTGATATCTACTACACAGAGCTGCACGCGAAGGGTACGACACCAGAGCTGGCGCTCCACATATTGGAAGAGCGACGTATGAAGCACCGACGAACGCCGCCCAACAGAAACACGTGAGCGTGAGAGCACCCTCAACAATGTTGAGGATGGCACTAGCGGTGTCGACCATGTTTCCGCGTCTATATTTTTTCCGACTTGTTGAATTGATACACAGCACTATCGCACTCTCTCGCGCCGATACCAGAGGCTCTGCTGTTTTTTCTATTCATTTCCCTCTCGCGCACCCGCTCCTGTTGCCATATCCCCTGAGCTGCCATGATTTCACTGAAGGTTGCAGAGGGCGTCCCAAGCGAGGTCGCCGCGGCTGCGTGTCGCCTGTCGTGCCAGCCGTACGGGTACCGTTCTCATCACACCTCCTCCATTGCCCGCCTTCGTCCTCTCTCCCTCCTCTCTCCTCTCTCCCTCTCCTCCCCAGCAGCTGCTTCTGCGTCCGTCGCGGCTCTCTCGTTCCTCGGCACCCGATCGCCACCGCCCTTTTTTCGAGCCTCTCTTCTGTCTCTTCACCTTCATCCTGTGCACACACACACACACACACACACCACCTGTCGCGGCCATGCGTCCTCACCAGCACTCCGCCTGTGCGAAGAGTCGTAAGCTGCTGCCGTTCAGACTGCTGCTCGTGGTGCTGCTGTCCGTGTGCGCGGTTGCGCTGATCTGGATTTTCGTGGCTGCTCCTGCGGCGAGTGTGCCGCCAACTGCGAGCGCCGCGCCACGCGTTCCGACTGCCAGCGCGGCTCCCCACACGAGCTCCACCGCTGAGGCGCCAACAGACCCCTCCCGCCTCGGGGTGGTGTACCCGGTCGTGCAGACCTCAGACCCCTTCACCGGGGAGCTGGAGACGATCCCGCTGCCGCCGGACTGGTACGAGTGCGTTCGCCGCTTCCTCCGACTGGATGCGTCCGGGATGCCGACGCAGCGTGCGCTCGACATGCACGATGCGATCCCCGTTCTCATCACCCCGCTCACTGGCGACACCAAATTCCTGCCGCGCTTCGTGTGCTCTATCGACGTCCCTGTGCGCTACTACGTGGTGATCATGAACGAGAGGGACACTGCGACGAAGCAGGTTGTGGACGAGCTGCAGCGGCGCTTCGGTGACAGCGGCCGCCTGATTGTGCGGCGCAACCGCTACAACCGCGGGTACTCGGGCAGCATGAACCAGGGCATCGAGTGGGCCATGACGGAGCGCGACAACGACCACGCACCGTGGTTCTTTGCGTGCAATATTGACGTTGTCTTTGGCAACCACATTCTAAGCAGCATGGTGCGCCTCATCGCCGCACACACGTCCCAGGACGCGGCGATGCTCCGTTCGCTGCGAGAGGAGGTAGAGATGGAGCAGCGGCTCGTTGAGGAGGGCAACTTCTCGTACTACGATCGATACGTCCCGCGTGGCCGGCCGCTCAAGGTGCTACGCAGTGGCTACCCTGGCGTGCCGTTGAACGTCCGCACAGCCCCGCTTCTGCCCGACCGCATCCGGTACATGCACATTAACAAGAATCGCGTGGACGGCATCGTTGCCGCAGAGGAACGTCGGCAGCGTTACTTTGGCAACTACACAGGCGCCTTCACGCCAGTCATCGACGCCCTCGGTACGATCGCGCTCACCCGACTGTTTGTATCCGCTGTCGGGTACTTTGACGAGAACTACTTCCCCGCGTACATGGATGATATCGACATGCACTGGCGCATGTACGCCTTTGGCTTCTCTCGCCTTCACGCTGGCCAAAATGCAGCTGGGCGTGCTGTGTGGTACCACTACAATGCAGCGAACATGCGTGGGGTGCCTGAGGATGACGCCGTGTTCAGGCGCAGCAACGAGGATAACATGAGCCGACATGCGTTCCTCAAGTACTTGACTCGCCGCGGTGACGAGTACGACGTGCTCAAGTACGGCCACCGCGATCGCAACGGCGTGTGGCGCCAGACCCCTGAGAGGTCTGACCACGCGTACATGTTCTTCAACATTGACCGGTACCCCCTTGACACGTGGGTGCTTGACGACGAGGTGCGCACGTGCATGTTCCGGAAGACGTACGACTACCGTCGGCACGTGTGGGAGCGGCCCACTCGCTGCATCTACCGCGCCTCTGTGCTTCTCGAGTCTGGCGTACTCGGTGAGGAGCAGGCCGAGACGTTCGCCGCGAAGAGTGGGGTGCCGCTGACGGCGACTCGGAACGATCCGCAGGCCGGCGGTGAACACTGATGGGTCACATCCCCCTCACGCTGACAGTTATTGCCTTGTTACATCTCAGGTGCTTTGTGTGCTTCTCGCGCTCACTGATACTTCCGCCCGGTCGGATCTGGCCAATTTCCTACCGTCTACCCAGCTTCTCCCTACGCGGACAGGGAGAGACGGAGAGAGACAAGGGGGTTGCATGGCTGCCTCCATTTTACAGGCGGGGTCTCCCCAGCCGTTGCGGAGACGCACCATTTTTCTTGTTTGGCCACTGTGTTCAAAAAGCTGTCGCGATCACTCCGATTTCACCACTGCCTCCACTTGTGCCGCAGCCTATACGCGCTAGTCTCGTCGGCTGGCAGGATGCGGGTGTCTCGCCAATTCGAGAGGCGTGCCTCCAGTGTGCTTCTCGCCGTGTAGCTGTCCTCAGCAAGTGATGTCTAGCACGTTTCCACTATCGATCTCTGCTTTCTTTTCCATACGTGACATGTGTCCCTGGTTCTCGTGTGCGCGAACCATTACCTCTCCGCACTCACTGACGTCCTACTTCATACACTCTCTCGCACCCTGCTCTCTGATCGTGATCATCAGAGACGGGTACGCGGACAAGCCAGTCGCCTCGCGCATTCCCACCGTGTTTTCACATGCTTCTCAGCCATGTTCTCTTCTTCTTTTTTTACTCTTGAGCCAGCACCGCAAAACCATGTCCGTTCGTCTTCTCCTTTGGCTCTTCCCGGAGCTCAGTCATGCATTGGCAGTTTGTAAGCCGTGGACACGCTTACTCGTTCAATGTGGATGTTCAAGTGCTGAAGGCCATTCCACTAGAGACCAGCTCGTCCTCCGCAAGACATTGCACAAGATTAGCCAGATCCGCGAGGCCGAAATCGATCAGTGCCAGCGCGGTCCAAAAACGGCGTAGCATCTCTTCCTTTTCAAACACCACAGACCGCTGGGACGCTGTCGACGCACTGTGCTTTGGATCGTGGCAAGGACCACCACCGTGTGAGCAAATGACCGCACAACCGCAGCTATCACAGCTGCCATCTTTTTTTTTTTTCTTTCTCGTCCTCTTATTTCCGCTTCTTGATACGCAGCTCACGATGGCTACCTGTTTCGCCATCACATGCACACTTCGTTTCTCTTTCTTCTTATTGACTTGGCCTTGGTCATGTTGCGAGTAGCACCCTGGTGCGCCGCATGCATTCTTCTACGCGAGTGACTTCGATTTTTTCGTCTCTCTCTTTTCGTTTTCTCCTCTTTTCGGTGCCAGAGAGAACCTGTAGGCACGACGCTGAGTCTCGTTGTGACGGGCACGCTTTCCAGCAGCACGTGGACGCGCGTACTTTTGTTTCGTCCCCACTCCTCTTCCCGTCCCAGATTCTGTTCCTCACCGGTCAGTATCGCTGTTTGTTTCTCCCCGTTTGTCAGCTGCGTATCGAGGCATGTCAACGTCATATCTTCTGTGAACACAGAGACACCGTTCGCGCTCTCTCGTCCACAGCTACCCGTGCCGGAAAGCGACGTCGGTATCTACACTCCCGAGGCGCGGCTCCTATACCGACAGGAAACATGTCGTTCACCTGTTCGAACGGTACTACAACGTACGCCGAGATCACACTAGCCAACTCAGACCTGCCTGGGCACCGCAGGTGTGGCTGTCTCAGAAAGGGCCACAACGAACCTGCCGCGTCTCTGTGACTCCAGCGAAGTACACGTTCGCGTTGGAATTGCGTAGCCGTGGCGTTTGCACAGATCGCACGCTGTGCTGTTTTGTTGCGAGCTCACCCGTTCTTACCGCCCCTCTTGTGATGTTGCTTTCCGTTCTCACTGCAAACGGGCTTTCGTGTTCTTGCGGGGGAGCAAAGAGGAACAAAACTGCCACTAAAGGGGAAATGTGAACGGCGCGCGTATCGGAAAGCGTCAGGGAAACTCGAGACAAGAAAAGACATCAGAAGACGCGATAAAAGGGGTTTCCCGGCTTTGGACCAGGGGTCCCAGGAGGGGTGAAAAAAGGGGGTCACCACGGGATTCGAACACGGCACCATAGGATTTCTGGTGGGGACCCCTAGTTCGGCCCATGCAAAGTGACCCTTTCAGACCGTGCGACCGCGCCACGTGCACGCACCCCACGGCCACCCCCACGATTTAACTGCGCCAGGATGTCATGGGAACACCCACCCGATTCCGACCTGCCGTAACGAGCGCCGCCTCCTGCCCAGCATGCGCGGCGATCAGGATATTGTTTATCGGTGTGTGGATGATCACAGACGTGTCGATATCCACGATCGCTGATGTGACCGCCTGACCAACCGCCACGCTCCAACGCGGTTAGGCAGGCGCCAGTCGTTGAGAGAGGCAAAATACATGCTTCGAATCGACCTTGAAGCGTACTACGACTCGATTCCGCTGCCCGAGTCGCAACGCAACAAGTACGTGTTCCGCACAGGGGGTCAGTACTACCCACTGAAGGCTCTACCTACCGGTGCGCGCTGGAGCGTGTGCGTGGGCCAAGCCATCACGTCTGCCATTGTCGACATTGACACACCTGTGACAATCCTCACGCTTATTGACAACATCATGATCGCCGCGCGCGAGGGCCAGGAGGCGGCGCTCGTTACGGCAGTGAGGACTATTCTCGAGCAAATTAGGACTGCCAACCTCCTCACCTCTCCGGATAGAGAGGAACTGTTGGGCAGCTCGGACGATAGCCCTCTACGGATGGCACAGGAGGACAATGTGCTCCTCGGCGAGGTGTACCACTGGGACGGCACACAGCGCGTCGTGTGCAACTCGGTCAAGGCAGTGGCCAAGCTGATCCTCAGCACGCAGGATCCCGATCGTCTCTTCTCGCGGCGCAGCTTTGTGTCTGCCGTGTCGCTGGTGTGTTACACACTACACACGACGCGGCTCAATCCCGCGTGCCTGTTCCGGCTGCTGCGCGCCTACCGCAAGGTGTGTCGCGACGCGACCACGGACGGCAACCACTGGGACGTCCCACTGGGTAGCCTGCGACCGAAAACGAGACAGGCGCTCGCGGACATTGGTGCCGTGCTCGCGCGCAACGAGTGGTGGGAGATCGACCCCACACGCGCGCCAACATACGACGACGCGTCCTACGACTATGTGATCTTCACCGACGCCTCCCGGCAGGGATGGGGGGCCATTGTCCAGGACCAGCACACAGGCGCCATCACAACGTACCAACAACGCTTCGTCGACCAGCGCGGCCCCACAGGCGGCCTTCCAGCTGACAAGAGCAGCAGCGACGAAGAGGACGACGAAAGTGTCGACGACGGCGACGGTCCGGCTGACTACGCACCGAACCCAGCGCGTGCCGCGACCCGCGACGCGCTCAAGATGAGTGCTGCGCTTCCTATACGTAACCCGTGCGGCTTCTTCTATGCCCGGTTCTCGGCACACGCGGAACCAAAGGCGGCCCATGCGGTGATCGAGCTGCTACGCCACGACGGCGTGCTGAAGGACAACAAGCGTGTGGCCCTTGTCACGGACCACTACGCCATCGCGCACGCGCAGAAGCGCACCAATGGCTTCGGCGGCATCGGCAGAGGCTACACGCTGAACAGGCTGTGCGAGACAGCCTCCGACCTCGGGTACGATCACGGGGTTGAGATTGTGTTTTTCTAACCCTAGGCGGGCGTCCCGAGGAGCGGAGGAGGCAGCCGCGCACGCAGACGAGATGCGAGCCACTGGGCGGCCCCACTGACCAACGACATGCTCTCCCATCCAAGCTCAGACCCGGACCTCATCCTCCGCAGCACACAGACACGCCGCGACCGCACGAGCGCGGCAGCGGCACACAACAGGTTTTTCCCCTTCGGCAGACACAAGCGGCGAGAGATGCCTACACCTGCGCACGCGCGGGTGGGA
>JASAOL010000455.1:0-25967 GCA_030849045.1 Wallacemonas rigidus
AATTGTGAACCTGCACGCACACGCACACACACCTAGACACACATACCTATACACACAGGATGAAGGGTACTCTACCTATATAAAAAAAAAGTGGATACTAACAACCTGTGTGCTTGACGGTACAGCATTCGCTTTTTGTTTTGGCGGCGTCTGAGTATGTCTGTGTATGTGTATGTGTTTGTGTGTGTGTGCGCGTATGAGCTTTCCCTACATGACGGTGGTGGCGAGTATGACACTTGTTTATCCAGCAGCGTATGTGCGGGCAAGGGGACGCCATGCACAAGCGATTGGGAGCACTGCGATAGAGCGACGTACGTGCTGCCATCACGCGTGCGCTCGCTCACCACACCGCCACACAAGTATGCCGAGCTTCGCGCGCTCCTCCCCCTCCCAGCGTGACCACATTCTCTCTCCTCTCCGTCACCTCACTCCTCTCCGTCACCTCACTCCTCTCCGTCACCTCACTCCTCTCCGTCACCTCACTCCTCGTGGATGATCGCATCTTGTCTGTGTGTGTGTGTGTGTGTGTGTTTCTGGTCAAACGTTCGGCTAGAATTTTCACATCTTTTAAGAAAAGAGCGCACTAGTCCCCATTTCTACCCTGCTCTCCTGTCTGACTTCATTTCTTCCCATTTTTTTATTTCTGTTTTGTGTTTTTTCTTTTTTAATCCCTTGCCTATCTTTTGCCAAATATAAACCGAGGTCACCCTCTTCCATCTGATTTTTTTTTTCCATTTACGCATACCTTGTACAACGACATCGTCCTTATTGTCTCTCTCTTCTCTTCGCATCTTACATTCCCTTCCGCAGTGAGGGGTGTTTCCTTTCGCCCTCTCTCTCTCATTTCCCTTGGCCTTTTTTTTTAATGTTGTATGTGTGTGTGATTTTTTGTTTTTGCGCTGGTCATTACTGAAACGCTCCGCTTACTTTTCCCCATTTCTTTTTCTTTTTGTTTATCTGCAGTTGACTGTCACCCTTGTCGCTCACACCCTCCCTTCTTCTCAACACAACGAGAAAACACACATACCAACAAACAAAACATTAAAATACAATGTGTGACACCGCGTGGACACCATCTGCCGCCCGTGCCGCTCATGCGAACTTCACGCCTCCGTCTGCGTC
This sequence comes from Wallacemonas rigidus, assembly GCA_030849045.1. Taxonomy (NCBI): domain Eukaryota; phylum Euglenozoa; class Kinetoplastea; order Trypanosomatida; family Trypanosomatidae; genus Wallacemonas; species Wallacemonas rigidus. The sequence goes on from JASAOL010000455.1 coordinate 1,123, forward strand.
GAGTCCTTTGATCGTGTCGACTGAAGCTTCGGAGCCGATGATGGACGTGACAGAGACACCACCTCATGAGCACACGTGGCATCCCCCACAAACAACGCAGGTCCTGCAGGTCCTGCAGTCGCCGAAAACACTGCTCACACAACAGTCGCCTCGTGCGCTTGTGCAGACCAGCCCTGGCTCCGCCCGCCGCGGCGCACCCGCAAGCGAGGACGCCGATTCAGCGCCGTTGATATCCATTTATAGCGAGGTTGCCGACACGGATAGCAGTTTTTCGAGGCCCGCGCCCGCTGGTAGGTCGCCCGTGATAGGCAGCATCCCACCTGAGCCCGACATCCGCTTGAATCGAGAGTGTATGAGGGACGTGCCGACCACCACTTCCACGAGCTCGCACTGGGTGATCTTCGAAACTTACACCATCGTCGGTGTGCTGCGCGACGATCCGCGCTGCCTCACTTTCAAAGCGTTGACTCCGGACTGCGAACTGTGTGTGATCAAGATGATGACACTGCCCTCTTCACGACTACATGGCAGCCGCACAGGCACCTCTCTGCTTGGCTCTCCTAAGGCGAACGACGAAACGATGGAGATACTCGAGAAGCTCGAACAGATCAACCATCCCGCTCTAGGCAAGGTTCATAAGTGTCACCTGCTCAAGCGTACGGATGGGGCAGACACCGTCATGCTGGTCAGAGACTATCTTCGCCAAGACACATTGCTGCATCCGCGTATGTCAGGAAACACCCTCGTCCACCCTGTTCTTTCCGAGTCAGGAATGTCAACGTTGGGCGGTTCTCTGTACGCTGCGTTGGCGCATCTGCACGAACGTGGGCTTGCTCACGGTCGGCTAAAGCCCAGTAACGTTCTCACGGATGGGCGTGGCCACGCCTTCGTTGTCGATTATGGACTGTTGTCGCCGCGCGCTGTGCTGGAAGCGAAATCCTGTGACCCCGCGATCTTCACAGACGAAGAACTACTTTTTCAGTCTCCACAGGTGCTGCTCGGTCAGCCCTACGATCCCGCGGCCAATGACATGTGGGGTGTTGGTGTCTTGCTGTACACTGCGCTGAAAGGTCACCCTCCCTTCGCCACACCAGAGGCTGTTATCAGTGCCACCTCAGTGCCGTCCCTACCATCGCATATCGTCAAGAAATCGCGCTCCAACAGTCTGGCAGGGTTTCTCATCCAAAAGCTACTGGTGCGGAGTGAGAAGGAGCGCTGGACCGCGTGCGATGTGCTCCGAGCGTTCGTCAAGACAGGGCCGTGGGATGACTGGGAAGGTATGCTTCCCGACTTCGCCGACTATTCGCCGATCAAACGGGGATCACTGAAGAGCCCGACAACGAGCGACTCGTACGTCGTGGCACCAACGCTGCATGTCTGCGGCCGCTCGCAGTGCTCGACGGAGACGCTTGGTCACTCTGACGGGTATCGACGGCAGTTCAGGCACAGTCGCACCGTGAGCCGTGGCAACTCCTTCGACGCCTCACTCCTCGCTGACGCCGACGCGCCGGGGTCCGTGCATCGGAGCGTGAGCAGCGTGGCGCCGTATCTCTCTTTTCCGGGTCTGCGCGGGCAGGGTATCTTGTTGGAGGAAGGCATCACGATCAGCAGCACGGCGCACGATGATAGCCCGCTTGGCGTCAGCAGCGTACAGATGACGGACACCGAGATGGCTGGGCTGTCGCCATCATCACCCCCAAGTAGTGGCGTTCGGGCGCGGGTGAGCAGTGATAGCTCTTCCCGCGCATACCTGACGGAGGCGGTTGGCGAGGTACATGCGGCGACGCTTGGCGTGCGGCCATCCCAATCCCTTGTGCCGCACCCGCCCCGTACGCTCAGCATGCCAACCGGTACGGAGGCCAGTCCTTCTTGGAACGTCCACGCGGCAGAGAACGACATCGAGACCCCTCTGAGACCCGCTCTCGGTTTGAGTGACGGTGCCCCCTCGCGTCCGGTCTCCTGGGTGTTTCTCCAACAAGATCAACAGCCATTACAAAAACAACCGTCACAGCAGTCGCGGACACACTCGCCGTACCGAGGCAGTCTGTTAATGGTACCAAGACCCGGCAGCGGCAGCAACCAAGCGCTGATGCGGACCGTCAATATGGCAGAGAATGAACCTGGACACTCGCTCATGGCGCATGCGGAAGCGATCGTTTCGCGGCCAGTTGACGCCGTGAACCGCTCGCGCAGTACGCGTCCCGCCATCCCCTCGCACATTACGCCATCGGCGCAGCCCTACTCACCCGCCGCGAACCTTGTGATCAGCACGCCACTCACGTCTAGCTGCTCGCCGATGTCACTCTTACCTACCGCGTCCAGCGACTACACCGCACGGACGACTGATCGATGTGTGGGACAATCAGTTATTTCGTCTCTGTGTGCGCGGGAGAGGAAGAACCGCACTGCAAAAAACGCCGAGCATCATAAACAGTAAAGGAGAGCAGAGACGAAAACGACAAGGCAAATCGTGATGGTCTCCCTCCTCTCTCACGCACTCGAGGCTTTCCGCCACCATTCTCTTCTCTCTGCTCCGGGGGAAGAGCGCCGCCTCGGACATGTTGCCGTACCCCAGCGAGTGTGTGATGTGTACCTCTTTTTCTTCTCCTCAGTCGTGTTTCCGTGAATCGACAGTTTTTTCTTTTCTTTTTCTTTTTTTTTTCTTCTCTTGTTGTTTTTTATACGCTATTCTTGCATAAAGCTGCCTTCATAATAGTGACGGGGGCTCGTGTTCCCCCCCCCCTAGAGAAGAACATCTGGACAAGAATATCTACACCTTGTTTCACTGTTTGGTGGATCGTAGGGCAGTCGCATCTGTATACGATTCTTCTCGTTCTCAGTACGTTTTTTATATTTTATTTTATTTTATGTTTCGTCAACTGCTTTGTTTTTGACTTGTCTTCCTTTCCTTCTGCTTATTGTCTCGTCTTTATCGCCTTCGCAGTAGTGAGAGCGGAAAAGAACAAAAAAAAAAGTGAGGACATACCGTGCGTACTCACGGCACGCTCCTTCTGCATCTACATGCTCAAAGCAGTAGAGAAGGCGCGTGTCTGAACAAGACGCGGAAGGCGAAAGGGTACGCATGAATGGTATAGTCGGACGTACACACATGTGTGCTCGTCCCTATCGCTCGCATTTTGTCCTAATTAAGGTGTGTTCATTTATTTATTTTTTCTTTTTCTTTTTCTTTTTTTTTTTCTTCTTTAGGGTGTGGCTCGTGATGCACGTCACACTTGGAAACTGTGTTGCTGAGACAGCGTACAGAAACGATGTGATGTCTTCTTTCTCACTAACGTTTTGTTTTCCTTCTTTTTTTTTTTCTCTCTATCTCCTCACTCACTTTTTTTTTTTCTTGCGTGTGTGTATGTCAATCCGTGTTGCATCAGGGGATTTAGATGCCTTCAATTATAGTCTTTACGATTCTGTCTGTGCCCATCTCATTAGTACACACGCTCTTCCTGTTTTCCTTTATCTTCTTTCTCTTTTCTCAGTAGTTTTTTTTTTTTTGTTGGCGCTGTGTTGGTGAGTGCGAGAGGCCTCTCATCAAGGTTGTCATTTCATCCTATACCGTACTTTTCTTTTCTTTCTTACCTGGCCATCTTTTTGTTCGTGTTGGTGTTGCTCACATGTACATATCAACACGCCCCCTCCGTCTCTGATCTTGTTCGCCAACCCGATCCGTCTTGTGTACCGATTAACGTATTGTACTATTACATTTGAAAACATAGCGGAAGTCGATGCTGCCACACGATTTATCCTCCTTCCCTCACCCATCTCGTTTTGATTTCTTAGAGCCGTGACGCATCACTTCGCATCAGAGAAAGTAATACAACTCTCTTTTTTTTTTTTTGACGCATCTTGTTTTTTACCCCCTTCTCATCTCTGAGCTTGGTGACCGCCGTGCGACACGTCCCACATGACCGTCTACATCAAACGGCGCGAATCGAGTGCGCTAGCCACATACTCGCCGTTGCGCCGCAGTTGAGTTTTTTTTTTTTTTTGAACCAAAAGCATCTGACTTGTTATTTGTGAGATGCTCTTTGAACGAGCAGATCCTTCAACGTACAGTGGTTTGCGTATCCAGGAGTTGCACGGCCTTCCTGGTGTTTTTTTACTGCACTTTTATTTTCTTATTCTTGAGAAAATTGTCGAGTGGGGTGTGTGTTTTTTTCTGTGTGTGTGTGTTCCTTCTCTTGCCAGACAACTTCACTGTTGTTCTCGCCTTCGCTCCCACCGTCTTTGATGTTTCCTTTTTTTTCTCTTTTTTTTTTTTGTTTGTTTGTTTTTTGTTTGTTTGTTTCTGTTGATGTTGCTGTTTACTGGAATCGTTCAAGAACAGTGCCGAAGACTCACCGGCGCTGTGCTCGCAGGAGCTCATTCGGAGCTTGTCGCTACCAAGTGCTCTCATAGACGCTATATTTCGCTCCCGTGTTCACAGACACACACGCCCGAATATACGCACGCTTCACTGAGATTCGCCTTGTGACATACTTCTCTCGCCCTGCCAAAAAAAAAAAAACAGATGGATGCTATCGTTTCTCTGTACGCCTCGTCCATCAACTGTTTTTTTTTTTGTTGTTGTTGTTTTCCTCTTGCTCATTGTTTCACCTCTTCACGAAAATCTGTTTTGAGAGAAGGGACTTTGGTGTCCGTCGGCAAGCTCACACTGTTGTCCCTTCCCTTGCTTCCTCTTTTTACTTTTTTTTTTCCTCACTTCCCATCTTCTCGTTTGGTACATTCGCTCTCACGCCTTTTAGCTCCGTCAAAGTCAACAGACGATGCTCGGTAGCTTCCGATCTCCTTTGCCTTCTTCTTTTCTTTGTGTACCTCTTTGGACCCTTTGAACATCTCAGGTACAACAGAAACAAAAACAAAAAGCGCGATGTGCAGCTTGCTGGGGACAGCCAATCCTGCAATCAAAAAAGAAAAAAAAAAGATATGTATGTAAGTCAAGACGTAACATCGTCGACACCTGTCCATAGTGTGCGTCTTGACTTCTTTCTTTGGCGCATGCGCGCAAACGTGTGTATCACGGTCTCGCATGAAAAATGACCAGCGTCGTCGAGCTTTGCCATCGTTGATGTTGTCCTTACTTTTATGGAAAATTAAGGTTCATTGTACTACTTTTCAAGGGTATCGGAGTGTAGCTCTTCGCACATTGGTGTGGAGGTCTTGTTCAGGACTACATAGCTCTGGACGTGAAGACGTGCGCTTTGTCCCTTGTTTTTTTCTCTTGTTTTCTCTTTTTGGTGTGTGTGTGTGTGTCTGTGAGAAGACAGATGTTTAAAATACTTTTGATGTTTGTGTACACATGTTTGTCGGCGTGAGGCGAAATGGATACTCACACGCATGACACCTTCGCGACGGCGTATCCTGTGCGGCGAAAAAGGTGAGAAGACAAGAAAACGAAAACGAAAAACGTCAAGGGCGTCTTCACCGCACGGGATTCGTACGAAGCTGAGGACGACGGTGTGAACCAGTCGCAATGATCATGCCTTAGTCTCCCCAGTACTTGGCGCCTGTGAACACTGACAACCTTGAGGAAAGAGATTGATGTTGTCCTTCCGCTTTTCCTGTGCACTTCATCAAGCGCGTGCATCAAAAAAAAAAAAAAAGGCAGACAAGAATTTACAAAAGAAAAATGGGGAAACAGGGGAGCGTAGGTTTCGCAACACGGTGTCTATGAGAGCGTCTCAACGCCTCCACTGCGCACGTCGACCTCCTCCCGCTTCTTTGGATGTTTTCTCACATCTGACGTGGCAGGCTTGTGGCACGAGAAGCTCGCCCACTCCACCGCTGGCACGCCTTGGGCGCACGAACGTAAAGGTGACGAATCGCTTCTCTCATGTCCGGTGGCTCCTCATGCGCACAGCAGCCTTGAACCCAGTATCACTTTACGACTCCTACTTCTCTCTTTGACCTTTTGTTGTTGTTATTGTTGTTGGTTGGTTGGTTTCGTCGCAAGAAATCCATCAAGGTGACACCAGAAAGCCTCTGTGCTGGTCAAGGGGACAGTCACACAGAACAGCGCAACAAAAGATATTTCTTCTCAGTGTGTGTGCATTAGGTTTTGTTTCCTTTTAATTTCAATCTGTGTGAAAGCGCACAAAGGAGTATACCGAACTCTCGCGCTGAACGACACGCGAGCCCGCCCTCAGCACATATTGGTTCTAATTTGTTTTTCTTCTCTCTCTCCGCACTTTTCTTTTTTCATTTTCTTTCTTTTTTTTTTTGTTCGTTGTTCTTTTTGTGTCCTTATTTGCGCTATCGTCCAACGCCCGCTGTTTTTATTCTTTTTTTTTTTTTAGCTTCTCCTCACACGCTCTAAGTGGTCTTCTGTAAAGTAACTTTTTATTCCTGCAAGGTCGAAACTTTCATTCCGTTTGTGTACTTTTTCTTTTTTTTTTTTTTAAAGCACTCTCATCTCCCATTTCCTTTTCTCTCTTTTTTTTTTTTTCGTTTGTTTGTCTGTGTGTGTGTGTGTTGTCGCCTTGCGGATCCTCCGTTTTTGAACTCGCTGTATCATGTCGGTGGAGAAGCTGCCCGTCAATATCACCGACATGGTACACGTGGCCACAGCAAGTGAAGTGGCAAGCGCAGAGGGCCTAGACGCGTCTCTTCGTGACACACCGCCGCAGCTGCCCGTACAGATGTACAGCGGACTGCCGCACTTCACCGCGGCGGCCGTCGAGAGCACAGTATATCACAATCAAGCGCGCACCTTCACGCGGCGCGCATCTCAGGTCGCACCGAGAATGACACTCCAAACACCGCTCGGCGAATACAGGATGCCGCTGTGCTACACGACGTCGGCCGCCGGGACCCCCGTGCCGGGCGGGCATGATCACACGCGTAAAAGCCCGCACTCCGTGGCCTCAAGTGAAATCTCTGCGTCTTCGGATGCCACCAAACAAGAGGTAGAGGCAGTGGCCCCAACGGGTGATCCGCCGCGGAAGTCGTCACAACTCGCCGGCGTCGGTCTTCTGCAGCCCGCCCTACTGATACGACCTACGTCCCCAGCGAGTAGCGGACAGGCGGCCTCACGGACACCCTCACCGCGGCGCCCCAGTCTGTCTGTACCGATCGTCGACACATCAACGCGCGGCGTCACGTCAAAGAGCGTGATCGCCGCGGACGAGGAGGAGGACGACGGCGCGGAAAAAATGAGAGAAAGCCCTATCCGTCAAGGTTTCTTCCTGGGGCCACACGATGTGGGCTCCCTTCTCAGCTACGCGAGCAGCCTCTACGACGGTGGAGACGAGGAGCGCAGGCCAGGCCAGACCACGCGGTCGGTGCCAACCAGGACAGACAGTGAAAACATTGGTGTGGGCACCGCGCTCCTGCCTGGTCGCGGTGTACCCATCGCCGAGGCAGGCACAGGAGACTACTGCTATTCTATCATCGAAGTGTTGAGCGAAACAGGCGACACGGAGGAAGCGCTGTCGCCCAGCTCCTCTGTGTCCTGCCGATCGCGTCGTACACGCACGGCAGGTGGTATCCACAGTACTCCCGGTGGCTGGCGAGGCGGAAGTCGTGCGCCTGGCGCCGTCGGATTTCCCAGCATGCGCCGCACATCCAGCTCAATGTACAGGAGAGAGCTCGATCGCGCCACAACCGCCGGCAGCACAATGCAGGTGAGGCCTGGATTTCGGCACACGAACCACGTCTACCAGCACCGCGTTGAGAAGAACAAAGAAGGGCCGGTTTACGTGAACGAGTACCTCATATCCAAGATGATCGGCTCTGGCGCGTGCGGCCGGGTGTACCTGGCCTACGACACGCGTCACAATCGCAAGGTTGCCATTAAGGAGGTGCCCCGCCCACGCTATCCCAAGGACCGATTCGGTCGCGGCGGGTCAGAGAACGCCAAGTTCGAGGCTTTTCAAAAGGAGGTGCGTGTCATGCAAAGGCTGCGGCACAAGAACATCGTCTCGGTCTACGAGGTCATTGACGACCCCACCCTGGGATCCGTGTACCTTGTGATGAAGTACATTGCCAAAGGTCCCATCGCTCTGCCAATTATCGGCGCGACGCAGGCGCCGACCTATGAGCCGATCCCACCAGCGAAGCTCGCTGGCTACGCACGTCAGATGCTCGCCGGGCTAGAGTACCTGCACTGCCACAAGGTTGTGCACCGCGATATCAAGCCCGACAACATCCTCGTTGACGAGAACGACCAGGTCTATCTGGCAGACTTCGGTGTTGCCGAGACGCTGGACACAGACTTTCGCGCGCGCATTGAGCGTCAGATGCAGCAGAGTCTGGCCATGAGTCAGGCGTTGAGTAATCGCGGTGAGCGGCTGGAGGGTCCGATGATCGTCGGCCTCAACGGCACGCTGCTGTACCTCGCGCCAGAGCTGTGGCACGGAAATTGTAATGGTGAGCCGGTCGATATGTGGGCGATGGGTGTCACGCTGTACACACTCTTGATCGGTCGGCTGCCCTTCCACTCTCCTGAGGAGTGTGTCTCGACGACTCCGCTCGTGCCCGCGCACTTCGGTCCTCTCTGGGCGGAATTGATCAATGGGATGCTGGACAAGAACCCACAACGGCGCTTGACTGCACACGATGCGCGGAGTAAGGTCAAGTGCATCTTGGAGAGCGAGAAGGGTGGTGTGCCAGAGGATGCCGCGGCGACACTGCTGCGCCTGCAGAGAGAGGCGGCGGCGAAGGGTGTCGCGCCGGCGGTGCTCAGACAAACGCCGCGGACATTTGTCAAGGTCGCGCACCTCTCGCAGAGTGCCACCTCGCGCCACGGCTCTACGGGCCAGCGCACCGCCGATCGTAGCGATCATCACCACAACAAGACATGCGAGAACGGTCATGACGGCGACCGCCCCCAGCTGCCTGTAAGCGAGGCGCAAGCCGCTCCGGTGGCGCTATCCACACGGCGTGCGGTGGGCGTAGACCTCACGACGGAGGTCCCACACGTCGCGGTCGGTCTTGTCCAGGTGCTGCCGTCGCCGAGTGCGTCGGCTTCATGCGACGGGGTGCATCACCCCATGGTGCCAAAGAAGAATCGCCGCCGCGGCTCGGTTTTCCCGCTCGGCGAGTCACTAAATCCAGCCACGCACTCGAGCTCTAGTCGCACGGAGGCCTACACAAGTACGGCCGCGCCGTCCCCGCTTGGGACAGGGTCCTCCACAGTCGTGACGGCCTTTCCATCAGCTGAGTCGGAGACGTCTGCTCGCACAGCGTCACGCTCGGCGTCATCTAGTGCGTGCCCAGCACCACCAGTGGAACCCAATCGGCCCGGACGCGGTCGTCGCTCGATCAGGCCGCGCGCGAGCACGATCCCGAAAGCCGTGGGGTCGGGTCGGGCCTCTACTTTGGGCAGCGCTGTGTCCGCGGCACACACCACGCCGATGCTCCCCAGTGGAAGCTCGACACAAGAACCATCGCCCATCGACACACCGGTGGTGCGGAACCCACTTCCAGTAGCACGATCGTCGGACAGCTACCCAGACGTGTTTGTGCTCGACGCGCACGGTGCATTGGTGCGCACCCCGACGAAACCCCCAGCTCGACACCTCATGCTCAGAGGGGAGCGTACGACAGGTGCCGGGGCGGATACCCGTGGATCTGGAGACCTGGCGACTGGTCACTCTCAACGCCCTGGCGTGTCCACCCTGGCGTGTGAGCTGTCCGTGCGCTCTTCAGGGTCGGATGCGGACGGGCTGTCCCTCCTGCAGGCGGACGAGTGCGGCATGACCAGCCCATCGCGTCGGAGCCCGTCTGGCACGGTGCCCTGCCCACGGCCACCCACGGCCACCATCCGCGACATTGTCCGCAAGGGCAGCGCGTCTGAAGGCGACGGCAGAGAGCCGCTCATGCACGAGTCGTTTACCTCCGCCGTACCGATGCCACAGTTCCTCCCGCCCGCACCGCGCGCTCTTCCCGCGTACACCGCTCCGTGGTCAGCACCGCCCAATGTGTATACGCCGATGGGCTCAACCGCCGAAGACAGCTTCGCCTCACCATCCTCTCGCACTCAGAGACCTTACTATCCACTCACGACTGGAGTTGACGACATCTGCCAACCGAGTCGGAACCACTCTTCGTCTAATCAAAGCGGGGTGGACACAGGACCGCATCCGCAGACCAGCGATCCTTTGCCGCCGAAGTGGGCGCCTTTGATAAGCGCGGACGTGAGCAAGGACAACCAGAACGACGACAGTCAATAGCTGTACCGCCCCTCGTTTTCTTTTTTTGTTTGTTTTGTTTGAGTATCGTCATTCATTCCAGGAATCACGTGCCTAAAGCGGAAATTTGTTGTTTCATACACGTGTACCGATACCATCTCTCTCTCTCTCCTCTCCTCTCTACTTTTTTTGTCGTTGTTGTTGTCCCTCGTCTTCGCCCACTGCGCTGAGTATGTATATTTACTAGGTTGGCTGGGTGCTGACTTGTGATAGTTGTGTCTGACTCATGTTCGAGCATCTGTTTTAGTTATAATTTTTCGTTTTGTGTGTTTATCATATAGTCTTCTACGCTCTCTTGCTTACCCCTCTCAGTCGTTCCACTTTTTTTTTTTCTTTTTTTTTATTTTTATTTTGTTTCGCTGTGCGTGGCATGCCAGAGACCAAGCTTAGATACACGCCGACATATTTCTATTTCCTTCCCGTTTCTGTTCGCTTCCCTCTCTTGTCTTTTTGGCGCGATCGGAGCCAAGGCCTCGCGGCCTCATGGTATACCGCTGGCGTGCCGTGATAGTGCCGTAAGTTGTCATTTCATGACCGTCTTTATGTGTACTATCTTTATTATTATTATTATTTTCGCACATTTGTCTGTCGTGGGTGCCGAGTCGGCGCCAGCACATGGTGATGTGACGGTCATACAATATCATGTATAGGGGGTTTCTTCACTGCTCTTTCTTTGTTTGTTTTCCTACGTTTCTCTTTGTCCCTTTTTTTTCTTTTTCTTTTTTTTTTCTTTTTTTGAGGTTTTGACCTTGTCGATAGTGCAATTGACCAAAGAATATACAGTGGGTCATGGCTAACTACGACACCACGGTAGATCAAAGAATTTTTTTTGCCTTCAAAAAAAAAATCCGAGGGCTGCACTCGTACCCTGCACGATGTACCGTTGGGGATCTCGCCATGTCTTCTGCTAGATGAACATTGCCGCAAGTGAGGGGCTTGTTGTATCGCTGCGATGATCGTCAAAGGAGCGTTGAGATCACCTCAAAGGATGAACGTCTAGCTCGAATCATCTCTCCTGCTCTCCAGCTCCACGCGCCTAGTTCAAAAAGAATCTAAGCGCGCTTCCGTCCCGTGTGTCCCATGCTTCGAATGATCGTCTTCTGGGATGTACATTGTCGCACGAGCTGCATGAGGACGCTTTTCGCTCAACGATCAGAACAGCGATATGTGCGTCGGTCCAATGACGTCAACGCCCCCTTGCTTCTTCCTTTTTACGATGTGTGTATTCCTTTTTTCAGCTTTTCTCTTTCTGGATCACGCGTACCCAAATATGAGTTTTCTTTTTCATTCGCTTTTTTTTTTTTCTTTGTGAGTGTGAGTGTGTGTGTATTTATCCCGTGTCCGCATTTACCTTTGACTAGGTAGCGTTTAAAAACAATGAGCCATGGAGGTGTCACAGCTGTTGAGGACCGCCTCGGCTCTGTCCATTTTTTTTTTCTTTCGTCGCTCTTTTCCACTCCAGGTGATCCTGTGTGCGCGTCATCCAAGCCATGTGTGTCACTGCTTTCTGTAATCCACGCTCTGGGTAAACTGTTGGTTCCCTTGCACGGTCAATCACATGCGCGCAGCCTTTTTGATTTTGTCTCCTCTCTCTCTCTCTTTCCTGAGAATATGACGTAGAAGAGCTCTGCAAAGCAACACATCGCATCACTATGTCGATTGTCACGTGGAGAAAAGCATAAAGGAACATCTGTGTGCACGCTGTCGAGCGATTCTTCCCGAGTGAGTCCGCTCCTCGCTGTTTCTTGATGTGCTAGTGTGTCCCGCGGAAACAACTTCCAAGTCACTTCAGTACGTGCTTCATCGCGTTCGCTATAACTATGATCTGTCTTTGCTCTTTTCCCCTTCTTTCAATGTCTGACAGTATACCAGGCGACAAATTCAGCCAGAGCTAATTCGCCGCTGCACGATTTCTTTCTTTTCTTTTCTGAGACCCCCTTTTTTTTTTCATGTGGGAACCGTGCCGATTATGTGATCTGCAGATTTTTGTTTTTATTGATGTGTGTACCGTTCTTTCTTGCCGCTTGTGTGTTTTTCACCACACACACGGCTATCGCTATCTCTTGTTGCGCCTCAAGAAGAAAAACAAAAAGACAATCGAAATAGAAATGGAAATGGAGGCGTGGTAGTCCGGTGTTTCGCGCACGCATTGATGGCAGCGCCGTGTGGCAGCGCTCTTCACTATCATGGCACGTATGGGGTACCCGAGGGACGCTCGCATCACTGGCGTCACACGAATTGTTTTCGTTCAAAAAAAGCGTACACGCCGAGAAGTCAACACGACGTTGACTTTTTTTTTTTTTTGAGAGCCCACCTCGACCTCTTCCTCGGTGGCGCGCTCTCTCCGTCCGACGCCACTGCTCCTCAGCTCGTAGCCATCACCTCACTGTTCTTCATCCTCACCCGCTCACGACTGCTCTCCTTTCGCCTTTGTCGTTCTCTCCGTCCGTGATTGTGCTACCTCTTTAAGGCCACAACCCGAAGCACAAAGTAACAGAGTTCGCCTAGTCTGTTTGTGACGCTCGATACGTTGATTGTTTACTCTGTCACACACACACACGCTCGCATCTGCGTGTTGACGACAGAGTGCGCTGTGGAACTTCGCTTCGCAGGTGCACACAGAGAGTGGCAAAAAGTCATTCAACTGAAACAGGCAGACAATAAGAGTCAAAGGAGCGAGGTCGCGTTGCGTTTCACAGCGATCACCTTTCTTTTTTCTTTTTCTTTTTCTCTACTGTCTTGTTTCATTTTGGTTGCTGCGACCACTCATACGCTCTCAATCTTTTCTTTTTCTTTGTTTTGCTGCCTTCTCTCTCTCTCTCTCTCTACTCGCACAACAGTCTTGTTGAAGGATCGCGATCTCTGAGAATTGAGATAGAGCTGCTCGCTTCCACATCATCTCATTACGCCATACCAATAAAGTACTAGTTGTTGTTTTTTTCTTTCTCGAGTGTGGGTGTGGGTCTGTTCGCGTGAAACACTCCTTTTTCTTTCTTCCGTTAGTGAGAGCTGTCGTTTCCGTTCTTTTAGTTTAGAAAACGCGAAGAACACACGCAGTTGGTGTGTCGATAGTCTGAGTGCACTATTGAGTCCACTAGCGTGCGCCTACGCACGCGCTTTGAAGCGTGTTCTGACGCGTTTCGTGCGGGGCATCATTTTTCTTTTTTTCCCCGCTTTGAATTCACTGTCGCTATTGGCTGTTTTTCCCCCTCCCGCCTTTTGTTTGTCTGGTGGGTGTTTGACCTTTGTGCTAGTGTCATCGCACTTTGATTTTTCTCTCTTGTTGTTGTTGTTGTTGTTCTCGCGGTGTCTCCTCTCGCCCGCTTTTGACCGTCCTCCCTTCTCTAGCATTGCACTTCTTTACCGATTATTGTCCACACACACACACACACACGCATATATATATATAGTGACATCTACACTGTGAGAAGGACAAACAACAAAGACGGTGTGCGTCGACGAACAAGCAGTAAAGCAAAGAGAGATGAGTATCAACGAAGGCATGCCGTCACCGGCCGCACAGAGCTCTAGTGGCGCGTCGACCCCATTCGCGAGCTCACCGATTGGGGCTCGCACCTCAGAAGAAGGGGCGGATTGTATGACTGGTTTACGTCCTGCGAAGCAGTCTGACGTGCGTCGAATCTTAAGCCGGTGCAGCCAAGACAGCCGGGGCTTCGCTTTTGGGACGTCCAATGGTCGTGAGAGCTCATCCACAGACACAGCGGAGCCTCCGATGGCTATTCCCAACAATGTCTTGCAAGTCATCCTCAGCGGCATGCCACAGTGGCGTGCCGATGGGACGGCCTCGCTCGTGGCCACGAGCACGACGGCAGCGACGACCAGCGAAGACAGCGAAGACAGCGACGCGTCGATCTCCTCCCGGATTCTCCATGGTGGTGCGTACGGGCGGGAGGGTGCGGGTGATTTGACGGATGGCGGGTACTACACAACGCCCTCGCACAGCGCCGTGGAGGCGTCCCTATGCGTGACGAATTTGGGTACGGGCAAGCGTGCTGTTGGATTTCCGCGGCTCGGCGCGGGTGGGGGTGGGAGCACCGGCAGTGACGCGGGCACCACGTCGGCAGCGTTCCCGAGCGCGAGCGGGACGACTCCTCCAGCGGCAGAGCGTCCACCCCCTCGTCGCGCGCGTCGGGGGAGTGCGAGTGTGACCATATGCACACCGGGTACCTCATCGTCGCCCACCACCAACACCGCCAAGGCCGTCGTCACCAGCCCACTGAACGCGAGTACGTCCGGCACGCACGCGACTTCGGGCGTCACAACCGATCAGAGCACGAGCAGTGCCGAGACGATGGCGCTCACGCCTGCACAGGGGGCGCCCGCGCGTACGCTGCTGCAGCGTCGGCGCTCGCACGAGTCCACGTCCACGGCAGCTGCCGCAACAAAATCGAGATCAGAGAGCGCGGCGCGCAGCCCGCTGGCGACACACAGCGTGCCCGCTAGCGCTTTTCAGGCCCTATCCACGCTGAACGCCCTCCGGTCCGCCCACCGACCCGCAACGCATACCAGCACCACAGCCACAGTCGCCGCCCTAGCAGCCGCGAGCTCGACGGCCCCGTTGGCACTTTGTATGCAAAGGAATATCACGCGTCCCACGACGCCACCGAAATGCAGCACCGGCACCGCGCCGAGACATTCGTTGGGCAGCGCCGTTTCCTCTCTGTCATCCGCCGCGCCATCGACCGTGCGGAGTGCGAAGTCGTCCGTCGCTGGCACCGACGACGAGGACGAGGCGGAGGACGATCAGGAAGCCAATCCTGTCTCCGGGCCCACCGCGCAGTTCTACTCGCGCGCGCAGCTCGCACAAAACCACGACGGCGCCAAGTACCTGAACGACTACATGGTCTTCCACGACGTGGGCCGCGGTGCCAGCGGCAAGGTCGTGATGGGCTACAGTGTCGTGACGAGTAAAACTGTCGCCATCAAGATCATCGCAAAGCCGAAAAGGAAAAAGTACGCCCTCCTCAGGGCGCCTAGTGTGCTCGACGCAGACCTGGACGCTTCTGCCCGCGAGGATCGCGCGGTGGCAGCGCGGAATAGTGCCGCCTCCGCACAAGGCCTCGATCTGCAGCTGCTGCGGGAGATCGATGTGATGAAGAACCTGAACCATAAGAATATTGTTCGTCTGCACGAGGTCATTAACGATCCCACGTCCAACAAGATCTATCTGATCATGCAGTACATTGACAAGGGCGCGGTCGCCGAAATCGACCCCGAGGGCCACCTTGACCATTCGTTTAGCTCTCTTGAGACCGCACGCATCGCCGTGCAGGCCGCGGCCGGACTCGCGTATCTACACAAGAAGGGCGTCGTGCACCGCGACATCAAACCAGAAAACATGCTCATGAACTCGGAAGGCACCGTTTTCTTGGCAGACTTCGGCGTGGCTGAGATGTTCCCCGATGAGGATGCGGTGGCGACGGTGGACAAGCTCGGGTTTCAAGGCACACCGCTCTTCATGGCTCCGGAAGTGTACGTGCGTCCGGACGACTTACCCGTGTTAGCCGCACGCTTCGGTGCGAACCAAGGCAGCGCGGCGAACCTACTTAGTGACAAGACAACGCCAGGCCTTCTCAAAATCGATCTCTTCGCGCTGGACATCTGGGCTCTGGGCGTGACCTTGACTACGCTGCTCACGGGCGAAGTACCGCTCAAGCAGGTGCCTGAGATTCGGCAGCTTCTGCTGGACGGTGAGGATGCGCTTCCGCTACCAACAACAGTTCCGATGGAGTGGCGCGCTCTTCTGCACGACATGGTTCAGACCAACCAAAAACTTCGGCCCTCCGCACGCGAAGTACGCACACGAACACAAGCACTTCTGGAGCAGCTAGAAGCGTCGCGTATGGAGGCGTCCGCCGCCAAGGCCGGAGCCGCATCTCGAGATACGGAGGGCGCCCGCACTACCCTCGATGACGAGGACGAAGTCTTGGTGGTGAGCGACAACGAAAATGATGAGGGCCCGGCTTGCTTTGTGCCTTTACGCAGCCACCAATTTAGCCCCAGCCTGGACGGTAGATCCAAGGTCAGCGGAGGGGCGACCGCGGAAGAGAGCGCCAGCATATCTCACCCGGCTCTTGTTCACCGCCGCACGATAACGACGGAAGGTGTCACAGAAAGCAAAAATGGTGCCGCCTCTACCCTGCCAGACTCCACCTCGCGCAGCGGCCACTCGCCCATCCGTGTCGAGCCTCTGCGCCCAAGTATCGTCAATGATCAGACCCTTATCGCCTCGCCGGTGTTTTCACCGCTGACGGGAACGCACTGCAACCAGCTCGTCGCGCATCGCCGATCGCTACCGAGTGGGCTGATGCCGGGCGTACCACGGGCGGCCGGTGCCGACGCAACCAAGTTGAGCCTGAAGGCCTCGTTATACAAGGTCGCCATGCAGGAAAAGATGACGTGATGAGCACACACACACACACACACACGCTGAAGCTTTTCGCCCTCATCGACGGCACGCACGCGCTGACGGCGAGTGTAAACGCGCTGCTGTTCTTTTCATATGGTCTTTCGCAGATGTTTTTTTTTTTTTTCCTCTCACAAGCGCACACCTCAGGCGAGACTAACCTGAAGTCGCAGCCTGCGCTGACCATCGCACATCACTAGGGCGCCCCACGCGCGGTTACCGGGGCTGCCCAACTACTTTATTTTTCTTTTTCGTTTAGCTCGATACTTCTTGATATCTTTTTTCTTTTTTTTTTTTTCTCGATTCTCAAATGCAGGCATTCCGGTGTTTGTGTGTGTGCGTGTGTGTTCATCGTGTTCGTGAGTGCTGTTGCCTTGTACCTCACTCCTCAGTGGAGGTTAGTCGCATGTGGCTGTTGTTGAGGCCAAGAGAAGTGGGATGTGTCGTTCTAAAAATAATTCTCGTTTGTTCGCTTTCACGACACGGCTGTATCAGCACATGTATGTGCGAATGTGTGTACTCGACACAGTGATCCGTTTAGATTCATGTGCGTACTCGCTTGATTTGATTTTATTTTATTTAGTTTTTTTTTTTCGTTTTTTAGAGCTCGCCTGCTGGTCATTGGTGAAACGCCGAAGCCGTTGAAAGGTGGCGCCTCTGTGTTTACATCCATGGAGCTTTCCCTTTTGTTCTTCTGTCTATTTAGTCCAACTTGTCGATTGCTGCGGTGCTGTGTCGCCAGCGTCCTCCAAAGGCGTGGGTGGGATCACCAGGAGGGTGTGGTTTGAATTGCACATTGCAGAGTAGTTTTATGCACTAACGACCAAAACGAAAAGAAAAGAAAGTCTCACCTGCGTGTTCATGTGAACTCTTTCTTCTCTCTCCTTTTGAGCGACCTTTTTTTTTTTTTTGTCCGTGGGTTTTTTTTCTTTTTTGTTGCTCGTTGCTAACCACTAATCATACTTCAACGCTTCTTGTCTCTTGGTTTCCTTCCGTTTTTCTCCTTTTTTTTTCTCTTTTGAGCATCCTCATCGACTAATTTGTACATTTTTTCTGTTGAAACTGCACATGTATGGAGGGACTCACTGTGTGACGCTTCCCCCTTTGCACTCCCCGTTGAATCTGATCGTGGCGCATCCACACATACGTCTTTTGCTTTTGTGTGTGTGTGTTCGCTCCGCTATCCACCTTGCGTTGATGCTTCTGTCTTCAGGGTGATGAGTGTTTGATCGCTGACATCACACAGGTGTGCTTGTTTGTTCGTTTTTGGAAGAAGAAAAACAGTCAACACCTCGGATAATCATGTGAGTTTGAGCTGTTCAGCACAGACCTCAAATTGTCTCTTTTGCGGTTGTTGTTGTCGTCGTTGTTGTTGTTGTTTTTCTCTCATCTTCTTTTTTTTTTTTTTAACATTGGCTTACGAGTTTATCACTGTTTTCGTTCGACATCAATTGCCTCACCACGCCCTTCCGCTTCGAAAGCAAAAGATATGCTGTTTCTAGCGATCGCAGTGGTTTGTTCGTTTTGTTTTCGGTCCTGTGCACCCATTTTTCCTTCCCTCTCTCTCTCGAAGCTGCTCAGGTCTGTGGTGCTGTTCGTATCTCACGTGCACTCGTTTGATATCTACATCCTTTTTGTCGTCTCACGTCTGACTTCTTTGGTTCGTTGCTTTGGTTTCTTCTAAATGTCCTCATTTTTGATTGAAGCGTCTGTCGTCATGTACGCGCTTCACGACCGCTTGTTTCAGTGTTCATGTTTTTCTTCTTTTTTTTTTTTGTTTATCTGATATCTGTGTGTTTGGCGATTTGCGCTGTGCTTCTCCCCCCTTTTTTTCTTTTTTCGGTGTTGTTTCGTTTGTCGTTTACTGAGTCTCTTTGTGGGTCTCAGCACATCTGCAGACACTGTTGCACCGCCTGCAATGTTGTTAGCCATTCTTAACCAAGCCGGATACCTTGAAGAAGACCGTCACAATCAAATCAAAAAAAAAAAAATCATGTTAAGAACTTCATCGTCCGCCCACTGTCGTTTACCATCTTTTCTGACGGCAGAAGAGGAAGGCCTCCCCCCCCCCCCAAAAAAAAAAAAAAATCATGACGCGTACTTGAAGAGAAAAAGGCGTGTCGAAGGTAAAATAGTGCATTGTGGGCGTGTGTGCGTGACGCACTACTCTCCGCGTTGTGTGCGAAGGGTCCGACCCATCTCTGTGTAGGTACCGTGTGCGTGCGAGGCGGTGTCAACGCAATGACCGTTGGACGCGGTTACGGTCGTTTCTTCTCACTCTCGCTGCGACACCACAAAGTTGATGTTCCCTATACACACACACGCACTCTCTTTTTCTTCCTTTGGTTTGATTGTTTGTCACGTGTCCTTCGATTCAGTACACGTGGAGTAGTTTAAAAAAGAGATCTCTCTTTCCGCAGAACCGATTGGTGTCTTAGTATTGCACACCCCTTTGTTTAGCGAGTGCGCCTCCCAACCACACTATCTAGCATCCTAGCCTAGTCGTCTTCATTGCCGATCCTCTCGTGCTTCGTATTGTCCCCGCGTGTAGAGAAGAGGAAGAAAAAAAGAAAAAAAAGAAAAAAACGTCTTAGTGTGACTTCTCTTTTTCCATTTAGAACAAGTACCCTCATGCTCCGTTTCGCTGCCCCCGGTGCTGGCCTTGCCGCGTCGGCGCTGTCAAGCCAACGGCGCGGTGTGCGCTACGCGAACATCCAAGAGACGCTCAAGCCCGTCGCGGGTCAGAGTGCGGGTCAGATGTCAATCCTGAATGAAATCTGCTGCAATCCGGACGCCGAGGAGGAACGCCGAAAGCCCGTCTTCCGCGCGGAGGTGTCGCCGGACAAGGCCAACCGCGATCCCGCGGAGGGGTATCTGCGCAACATGTACAACTGGGGATACGACTCGTTGACGCTCTTCAAGAAGACCAACGAGGACCCGGGCCCGTGGTGGAATGCGAATGCGAGCACGCTCGTCTCGAACTGGTCACAGGTCGGTGACTACGCGAACGCCGGTATGTGGTCTGGTGTGTGGCGCTACACGTACGGTGTGGGCGAGTACAATATGCGCCCATGCCAGTCACGTGGCCGTGCGTGGGGTCGTAAGGACAAAGCCACCGGGGCTCTCATCCTTGAAGACGGCAAGACGAACACCAAGCCGCTCGACAAGCTCTGTTTCCCACACACCGCTGAGCACGCGCGTCACCACCGTACCAAAAACCCGCACATTGACGGCTTCCGCGATATCAGCATCCTTCATGGTAAGCGCATTCTCCGTGAGGTGCAGTACCACCTTGGTCAAGGCCTCCGCTTCTACATGGTGGATGGTGTCTTCGGCAGTCATCCTGAGACGGCCACTCCGTACCGTATCATAACAGATAACCCAAGCCACGCCTACGTCGCCGCTCTCGCCGCGCTGCGTGCCTTCAACTATGTGGCGCAGCAGGAAATTGTGCTCAGCAAGCGCGTCTCTCGCTCGCCGATTGACGAGTGGGGCTGGCGTCGCCCTGGCGTGCTCGTATACCACGCACCGTGCTACGGCTTCGAGAAGGCCCGCATCGTCGAGGAGTTTGGTGGACCGCGTCCAAAGGATATGGACCTCTCACACAGCCGATTTATCGCGACGGACCCGTACAGCATTCCCATGAAGGGTGTGATTGGTGGTGACGCGAGCTGCGATCTGCTGCTCGACACAGTCGCTCAGCTCTGCGCGCGCTGGGGCTTCCATGCGGATGAAAAGGGCTTCTTGACAGTGCCCGCAGAGTCCATTCTCAGTCCTGATGGCACGAAGCTGACGCTTGTCGTCACGGCGACAGAGGAAGAGGCCGACGTGCTGCGCACTTCGCCGTACCTCTACGGTGCGCGCCATCATCGGATTGGCAGCGGCATCGTTTCCCGCGCGTGGGATAGCGTCTCCATGCCGGAGTCTGTCGCCATGAGCAAGAAGCTCGTCGGCCCCCTCGACGTTATTGAGAAGGACGCGAAGCGTGTTCAGAAGGGGCTGCCGACCCGCATCGGTCTGCCCAACAGTCAGTCCCACCGTCTGCACGGCCGCCGCAACGTCAGCGAGTTCGGGTTCAAGTGGCCGCATCAGTACACCGACGATGTCGCGAGTAAGGCGTACGCGGCTGGAAATCTCTTCAAGGCACCGGCGAAGAACACACTCGCTGAGCACGTGCCGCGTCCGTCTGCGGTGCCGATTGAGCAGACCGATATCATCGTATTGAGCCACGGCAAGGCTACCAACGCCGCTGAGGCTATTCTTGCGGCGCTCACGAAGCGCGGTCTGTTGTACGGTGACGCGAAGGAGGTTCAGCCGGCACTTGAGGCGGCTCTCAAGGCCTCAAAGTCTGTGAAGGTCATCCCAGGCGGGGAAGCGGCGAAGCCTGTGCTCGAGAAGCTGGCGTCATCGGGCCACATGTGAGCTGGATGTTCGAGAGCACGAAGATAGGAAGCGAAGGGCCCGTTGTCTGTTAGTTCAGTTCTTCTTTTCTCTCCGACTGCTTTTCTTTTTTTCCCCTTCTGCGTGCGTGTGTGTGTGTGTGTGTCATCCCTAAGCTGATGTGTTGACTCACCTTTTCTTGATCTCTCAGCGTCGGCTTGTTCCATATTTGTATGCCTGGCGTACGGGCTTGTACACACGTTGTAGTGTTCATTCCCTCTTGTTTTTGTTATGTGGCGTCTCTCCTCGATGCGGGGTTTTTTTTTTCCAAGCCTTGTCGACCTAGGATGGTTAGCGAGCGCGTGATGCGCACGAAGGATCTTCGTTTGTTTGTTTCTCTCGTCTTCATCCTTCCTCTTTTCCTTCTTTTTTTTTTTGTTTCGTGTTTCCTTGTGCAGCTCTGTGTAGGTTAGAACGACGCGTGATACTCACGTCTACAAATCAACAAATCAACTCGAAAAGAAGAAATAATCGAATCAGCGGAAGTGAGCCGTGTGGGGAAGAATTAAATAAACTGCATTCGTCTGGGAGACAATGCGGAACATCAACTCTCGTCCTCAGTCACCAAAATGGCATCACACACACACACATACACCTGTGAATTTTTTCCGTTTGGTACCAGCGCTGATCTCGGCACACAGCGTGTGAGCGATGACGACGCTGACAGCGAACGGGAGAAAATGTATGCATTCGTGTGTACGCCTGGTGGCTGCCGCGGCATCTCTGTGTGTGAGGGAGAGAGAGCTGCTGTGTCTATGCGGAAGGAGTTGCGAGCGATTCCCTCTTGATGCCTGGCTCCCGCATGGACACGCCTGGCTTTGCGCGGGGGTGTATCGCGTACGCGGTCGCCGCTGCCCTTGTCACTCGCCAAAAGGACTGGCTCTTGCTGAGATCTCCTCCTCCACCTCACTCCCCCCTCTCCTTTACGCCTTCCACTTGTGTCTTCGCGTCTCGCCTCGCGCACAAAGAGAGCGAGCGAAGAAAAGATACTTGAGGCTGGTTGTGCTCTGCTCGCTTGACTTTGCCGCCCGTTGGTGTGGCTCGTCTTTTTCTTTTCATTTTGTTGGTGGTGGTGTACGTTCCCACCGATGCCACCCAGGCCGCAGCGGCACGCTGACGGTGATGCCGCATCACACCCATCCGAGCAGCTACCTGGTGGACGCCAGCAGCGCCGTCGCACAAGAGAAGAGAGCGAGACGTTCGCCGGCAAGCACGAACCACGGTCGCGCACCAAAACCGCTGGTACAGGCAAGCGTTGGTCGTACGTGATGCAGGACACTCCGGACATGATCTCCGCGGCGCTGCATGATGTGAACAAAGGATACGTACTGCGCGTTGGTGCTGTCACGTTTGCCATCGCCTTGACAGGCTACGCCGCCTACACATGCGTCGCCTCGAGGCAGGACCGCAAGCCTCTGGCAAAGCGCTGGACACTTTTCGCCAGACCCGTCCCTATTACTCTCCTTGAGAAGAACCGTGAAGGGCACTCGAACATGTACGTCTACCGCTTCGCCTTGCCGAATTCGTATGATTACGCAGGCTACGACCCGGTGAGCTCCGTCCGCGTCATCAGTGGCGACGTACGCGAGCTGTCTTCGCTTAGTCGATGGTACACACCGATCAGCCATCCTGAGGAGCGCGGCTTCATTGAGTTTGCGATCAAGGACTGCGATCCTGGGCGAATGTCCGCGCGCCTGCGGTACCTGGAGCCCGGCGATGTCGTCTACCTCGGGCGGTGGATGAAGGAGTTCGACTACAACAAGATGAAGCGGCGCGCTGCTCAGGCCGGGGTCAATCACGCAGAGCTGGGCCTTATTTGTACCACAGGCGGTGCGTCGATTGCGCTCCAGCTCATGAACGTCATCGACAAGGATCCGCGCGATGCCACGAAGTTGTCCGTGTTGTATTGCCACGCCTGTGCGCATGGCATGCCCTTCCGTGAGTCGCACTTCGACGCGTACCAGATCCGCAACCCTGACCGCGTCTCTGTGAAGTACAACGTGCTCAGCGTTGGGGCGGTGTCAACGCCTGGTGCACGCAACGGTGCGGTCAGAGAGGCCACTCACGCCTCCACGTCCGCGGCGACGTCCACGTCGACAGCGAAGCCGGCCACGCTCCTTCCCGAATGGATCCAGGTGGGTACCAATGTCTTTCTTGGAAACCTCGATCCCGACACTATTCGGGCAACGATGCCGCCGCCTATGCGTCTCGTGACCACCGATGGCCCCACACCCGACGCGGCAGACGCGTCCCATCGTTTCGTACGAGGGGCATCCGTGTACCGTCCACAGATACTCGTCTGCGGTCCGCAGTCGCTTCTTAATTTTGTGAGCGGACGTGTGAGCCCTTGGAGTAATTATACGTACTGGCAAGGGCCATTCTTCCGGTACAACGGGTTCCTGAAGGATATGGGATACGAACGCAAGCAGGTGTATAAGTTCGGTGTGTCGACACATTTCCTGGCTATGCACTGATATCATTTTTTTTTCTTTTTGCGGACGTCGGTAAGAAAAAGAAAAACGCAGAGCCAGAGAAAGCGGAAGGAGCAATCTCGAATGAAGAGAAGTTCGAGAAGGTCGAGAGAGCGCCGGTACTGATTGATGTTGTTGCTGTCGTGTGTAGCTTGTGGTATCCATCTTGTTCACACTGCTCCTTCGAAAAGAAAAAATGGAACCACACGGTGTCTGGTGTCCATGTCTCTCCTAGCCCCTCCTCCTTTTCAGACCCTGCTCAGTCACTCAGGGCAAAGAAACTTCAAGAAAGAAAAGATAGACGCGTTCTCTTGCTGTGGCGGAACACGGTGGACTCCTGATCTTCTTTGAGTTTGTCGAAGCAGGCGATTGTCGCGTGGCTGATCTCTCATTTCATGTCTTCACACACACACACACACACACATACATCTCGCGCACTCACTCGCACACGATCCTCTCGCTACATATATTCCCCCGTCACATTGGTATACCTGTCCTTCGCTTGATATGAGGATAACGGAAAAGAGCAAAATACATCAAAAGAGATAAAAAGAGAAAAAGCATCATCAAAGAATCGACTGTGTTGTGCGGACGGCGTGTGTGTGACTTCACTTGTCTGTCTGCTTCTGCGTGAACGCTGCTCACTCAACGCCTTCGTTGTGGAAAGAAATGCCAATTTTGTCAAGGAGTTCTTCGCGTTGACGGGAACACAAGACATCATTGGACAACCGAAAACAACTTCCGGACGTCTTTATTGGTACCGCGACTCTTCGCTGCCAAAAATACTAATAAACAGCAGCGTTGTTTTTTTTGTTGTTGTTGTTGTTGTTTTGTTTTGAATTCGAAACCAAGGGCGTATACGTTCTCCACTGAAGGACTATTCCTGTTTGATTGTGCTCTCGGTGTGAACATTCTCTACACTTTTAACAATTCGGTCCTCGTTTCTGACTTTTATTTTGTTCTCGCTCTATCGCTCGCACACTTGAATCAGCCGTCTCATTTTGTTTTTTTTGTTTTTGTCTTTTCCTTTCTCACATCCTCACTCTGTAATCACTGCTTCTTCTTCGCATCGCTCCAGTGCACACTCGCGCTGAGACGTAACCATGTTGCCAGACGGTGCACCAGCGGGACGCCGCAGCGACACCAGCCGGGCTGACACCTCTCGGCAGCCGCCCTCCCTACCAGTCTTCCCAGCCGCCCCCACTCCCATGCGTGCACGCAGGCCCGCGACGGCTGCGCACGTGCCGGTGGAGAGCGATGTGACCGAGGACGACAAGTATGGGGAGCACGTGACACCACCTCCGC
>JASAOL010000456.1:0-26311 GCA_030849045.1 Wallacemonas rigidus
TTAAACCGCTGAACATGTAAATGCGCTTGACGACGGGCCTCAGCGGGCAAGAGCGATGGCGGTGTAACAGGAAAAAACAACAGAAACAGAAACAGAAACAGAAAAAACGATTCGAAAGTACTGCGTACCACGTTCGCGCCGCACGGCGCGAATTAATTTCAAAAAGCAAAGAAAAAAAAGGAGCGGCGCTTCACGCCGCGTTGGTTACATTGCACGCACGATGGAAGGCGCGACATATGTCCATGCTCGCGTGGGATGCGAGGAGCAGACGGAAGAGAAAGGGTGTATCGAAAAATCGAATCGACGCCATGAACGGTCGATGAAAACAATGGTATACACCACACTCGTCTCAGGACGGGTGTCGTCGAGCCACACTACTCATGACAAGAGCGACAAGAGGAGAAAAAAAAAGAGAGAGAGCGGCAATACCGTGGGCAAGCCGCGCTCAGAGGCCCGAGAAGACGTGCGTATCTTCAAGCGGGAGTAAAACTGAAGAAACGGTGTGGACGTTATGAGCGAAGCGAGCGTGAAGGTTCGTCCACACGTTTGTTCTTTTGATGTGTAAAAAATGACTGCACAGAGCCGGTGTGAGAGAAGCGAGTGCAAAAAAAGAAAAAGAGAGAAAAGATGACCGACTGACGGCATTCGTGAACGACGCATCTCTGAGCATGATTCAGTCCCACACCGACTCACTGTAATCGAGTGTGTCTGATGTTCCAAACGAGAGGGTGTCGCACGCGGTGTAGCGTCTGAGACGATCTTCCATCATCTCGTCCTCCGCGCCACTCTGCGAAGCGTGACAGCGGGAGAGCGGACATCGTAAGGAGGCTGCCGAGACGGTGAGGACCGCTGCGGGGATGCTTTGTTGACGGCGCATGACGGTTGGCGAGGGAATTACAGTGGCACGCCTGTGAGAAGTACTGGCGACGGAAGCAGCCGCCCGTACCGCCCGTACCGTCGGTGTTTCCACGCGTGGATCGAGCGTTGACCAGGAGAAGTTCGC
The DNA here is from genome assembly GCA_030849045.1 of Wallacemonas rigidus. Taxonomy (NCBI): domain Eukaryota; phylum Euglenozoa; class Kinetoplastea; order Trypanosomatida; family Trypanosomatidae; genus Wallacemonas; species Wallacemonas rigidus. Next base: position 1,004 of record JASAOL010000456.1, read on the forward strand.
ACTGTCTGCGTGGCTGCCCAGCAGAGCAGCCAGGGGCCTCACTGGGCCTGTCGTGTGTCTCGAGTCTCCGAGGACATTGCCAGTCACGTGCAGCGTCAGAGAACGATCCGGCTTCGACAAATCACTCACTTTGGTCTGCACCGATTCACTCGACATAGTGGGCAGTTGGGCATCGCCACACGGGCCATCGTTGTTCTCCGAGCCGCTGTGAACCGGTAGCCACGTCGGGAATGCGCTAGGTTCTGGGAGACAGTCTGACACGAACGGCGCAGAGAGACCATCACCACTGGCAGCTGCTTGGCTGCGGTGGTAGGAGCTCGCGGCGGTCGTTGTGGCGTGCCCCGCTGTCGCCCACCTTGTCAGGTTGGTGGTGAATCGCTGGATGAGCGTGAACGTCCGACAGTCTGCCTGTTCAGAAGACGTTGCTGCCGGATTACCTGTTCCCCCCTGCAATCTCGCATTCTGCCGACTGGATTCCGTCGTGACTGTCGGCGCAGCGTCTTTGTCGGTGTGACGCTGCTGCGCATCACTCGTGAACGGAGAGCGTGTGGCATCCCCATCGCTGGCTTGGATATCACCAGGCGAGTGCCCAGCGTCGCCAGCGGCTTGCGGACGTGGGAAAAACGCGCCTGAACCTGTCGGCACCGACTTTGCTGTCAGTCGATCTCGTGGGGTCGGGAAGCACGCGAATGGACGATCTTCATTGTTCAGCAGCACAGGATCCAAAAGAGCTGCTGCCCCGACGCTCGCGTCACGGTCAGCACTCACATCATTCACGTTCGCATCAGTGACGGAGGTGGGAGTGGGTGGGAAAAGTATTTGCGCTGCTTCCCTCTCGTCCACCTCGCCCTGCGAAGTCCCCGTCGCGTTTGTCGTCCCTGGGCCACCCCTAGAGCTGGAAGGCACCAGAAGCGTGAAGTCTGCGAGCGCAGGCAGCGTTGTGGATCGACGGCACCCGGTCGAACCTTCGCTGGACAGCCTCCTCGTGGAAGCTGAGTCCTCGGTGAAACGCGTCAGGCGGCGCACCGGCTGCCGCCTACGGGCCAGGTACTTTTTCGCAAACGCCTCGGCCTCCGCTTCACTCGCTGCCGATGTGTACCGTGTTAGAGAGTGTACGGCCGTGATCACGTCCGGAAAGCCATCCGTCGATGAATCCTGTGCGGAAAACTCGAGTAGTGGGTAGGCGTCGTCGAGCTCAGAGCCAGCGCACGCGATGCCTTCATCCGACACCGCAGGAGAGGCGACCCTGTTGCTGCCTCCGTGTGAGTGTGAGGCTGGCACGTGCGCGCTGACCGACACACGGCCGCAGCAGTGCGTACACGTTTCGGGACTTTTGTCGATGGACAGAGGTGGTGCAAACTTGGCTGTGCGCTGAGGTGTCGTTCTGTGGAGAGAGGACGTGGGCACGTGGGTCTGATGCCGTGTCGAGCGGCGACCGACGGATCGAATAGGCAAGAACAGGCCCGCAGCGCTAGGGCTGAGGGGACTCTCACTACAGGCTGTCAAGAGCCAGGCCTGCGAGCAGGACCCGTTGGCGAACACGCATTCGTCAGAAACGGCGCCGCAGTGACTATCGGTACCCCTCAAGTCCAGACTGTCTTTTTGGGGCAGCGGGGTGAGTTCGCGGCAGAAGGCACGTCGCTTTGGTGCGTGCTCGGATACAAGATCACACGCGCCGTGAGAGACGTCGGACGGAAGTGGTCGTATCTGCAGACCATCAGATACCGCCTCACGTGCGTTGCACTGAGAGCACACAGAGGATGGCCCCACCAGTGGTGCGGCGTAGACGCGTACGCGGTGTCCTCCCGCGCACTGCGGTCCGGTCAACAAAGACAACCACGAACACGCGGCGGCATCGGACACCGAGGAAGTGGTTGATCTAGTGTGAACGCGATGGGGACTCCGCTGTACGACGTCACTGCCCAGAAGCGCCGCTGGGACATCCCCAACCTCCGTGGCGAAAAGAGGCGAGTAAGCCTGTGTCCGCCGTGACGCGTGCACGTGCGCGGCGTTGTCTTGAAGCACACCTCTTCGCCCAAGCGCACCAGTGCCGATGCCCACAGAGGGAAGACTGGCTGTTCGGCGCCTTCCTCTCATCCTGCGTACACGCGAGGGCGACACAGAACAGGACGCAAAGGAGGACGCAGAGGAGGACGCAGAGAGGGGGCGATGACTTCGGCTATTTTCACTCTTGCTGGCGCTGCGAGAATCGGGAGTGCTGTCGAGTGCCGGAGGCTGTCTCTGTGATGAGGCGACCGGCAATGGCATGCTGGTGAAGCTCGAGCGCGACAGAGAAAAGTCCGATGTCTATCAGGAAATGTGTGAAAACCCCGCTGTCACAAATAAGCGCGGTTATCTTCTATTTTGTGTGTGTTTGAAGAAGAGAGAAGAGAGAGTGAGGTAAGAAGTGAAGAGCAACCAGCAGTGATGGGAAGCGCAGCGCGTCAGGGGATCGACCACAGATGTGTGTGTGTGTGTGTGTGGCTATCGCGAGATCACGACCAAGAAGTGCCCTTGAGGTAGTGTTCTCCGACTCTAAATAAACCGCATCTTCACGTGACTATGACCTCTCAAGTGGGCATGCACAAGCAGAACATTCTCCTACCAAGAAAAAAGTGTACGCGTCACGTCACACGTGGCTAGTCATGGCTGTATGTGTCTGCGTGTGCGTGATTCTTTTTTCTTTTTTCTTTTTTTTTTTTTTTTGGTTGTGCATGAGAAAAGAGAAAAGAGACAAAAATGAGAGAAAATGATAGTAGGAATAGATACAGCGAACGATTGGGATGGCAGCAGGGTCAGCTCAATTTATGTCCCTGTGTATTATCCTTTCCGCAAGCGTAAACAGAAATGAGACATCAGAAAGCTCACTCAATATCGCGGATGTGCCAGAAAACTTTTGACGACTTCGAGGCAGAAATGCGTCATGGATGAATTTGTTAAAAAAAAAAAAAATAGAAGCAGTGTGTGCGCGATTGACGAAAGGAAAGCACCACAGTAACATTTTCCATCGAGTCTGTTCGAGTACACGCACGCGTATGCAAGCACTCCACAAGCCGTGAAGAGCCTTTCGTTTCAGAATTCGGATATGTATTCGTGTATAAAAATAAAAAGCGATGCCAGAAGAGGCGGGAATCAAAAGCAAGAGGAGGGGTTCAAAAAAAGAAGAGGGAGAGGAGAAAACAATTTCGGAAAAAAAAAGGAAAAAAAAAAGAAAAAAAAAAGAAGCTGCTGAATCGGTTGTAAGAGCGCGAGAAAGCGCGTTCCATTTTTATTTTTATTTTTATTTTTTTGTGCGAAAGCAGATCAAGTGGGTATAAAGTGCAGGAACACTCTCGAATGTGGTGTTCACAGATCCGACGGCAGCCACGACGCGAAAAGAAGAAAATTTCAAGAGAGAGAGGGGGGAGAGAGAGCGCCACGAACACGTAACAAAAGTATAAAGAAGGATACATAGAAGTGAGATGTTTTCCATTGTGCAAAAAAAAAAAATTGACGGTCTGTACATTCACTCCACATTTAAGGAGCACAAAAAAAAAAAAAAATGACACGCGTGTGGAGCGACCAAGAAAAGAAAGGGTTCTCGTACTCGAGAAGCAGTGTGAGCGCGCGGAGGGAGTCAAAGAAGACACAATGAAACACCATACGATGAAGCGGGCGACACTCAGCTGTTCGTGTGATGCACAATTCTTCTCAAAGTTATGATCCGGTGGTTCTGGATGCCCTTCTGCCGAAGAAGATGTACTCTGCAACAGCGACGGAAGGCTGCATAGACCTCTTCCTTCTCAGGCGTACATGTGTGTAGACACGCTTTTCCGACACTAATCCCACACGGAGTCGCTTTGCGCGAGATTGCCCTCGGACCTCAATGTAAAACTGTCGCAGTGCGCGCGGGTGAGCTGGCGCGTGGCATCGCCCACATTCCTGCGCAGTTGAGGACCCTGATGCACGATGTGAGGTGGGGTGAGGGCGTCGCTGTCATCAGCAGGAGGGGATAGATACAGAGTGAGAAGCCCCCCGGCGCGTGACGCCACGGAGCTGGGTGCCGTGATGCGACGATCCGCAGGACAGGGCTTCGCCACGGCCGGTGTGTGCGCAGCTATAAGGAACGTACCCGAGCTGACCGCTGAAAGAGGCGCCTCAGCCGCTTTCGGGAGCGTCGTAAACGCGCTGAGGGAGGCGACCGTGTCGTCGAGCGGGTCTGTCGGAAAGCTAAGGGGCGCCCGCGAGCCGTCAACAGACTCCTCATGAGAAGCCCGGACGTCGCTGAGAGAGGCGACTGTGATCGCGCGCGTCGCAGCGTGGTTTTGGCGCCGCTCGCTGGACGCATCCAGCGGTGAGGAGGGCCTGGGCTCGCTGGAGAACAGCGGCGTGTCGGCAGAGGGGCCGACGCGCGTCACTCTCCCACGCCGGGGGCTGGGGACGTGGCCGTGCCGCTTAGGCGCCTGCCTCGTCGTCCCCGCAGTTCTGCTGCCCACCTTGAAGCACAGCGACGGGAGCGGTGGTGTTGGAGGCGGAGCCCGCGCTAAGCGATCTGCCATGCTCGTGCTCACTGAATCTGCAAGGGAGATGTCAGAAATCGGGCTTCCTTCGGTCCCGTTCGGCGCGGGGTGGGTGTCGAGACACGTAGAATGGGGTGACGGCACCGCTTTGGCCACCTTCGCACCATACAGCGCCGCCGCCTCATTGACCTCTCCAAGCCCCTCTTCGGACGGCATCGCTGCGCACGTGTCTGGAGCCCGCTCTATCCCGTGTGTGCTGATCGGGACCTGTGATGGCGCCCCAGGTGATCCATGCCGCGCCGGCGGGTGGCATAAGGTGTTGCGGTAGCAGTTCGGCCCCGAAGAATAGTGGTCAGTGTCGATCGGTGCGTCACGCAACACGGGTGCCGACACAAAAGGTGACGTCACACCGCCAGTCGTCGTGTCGGCGCCGGCTGACGCTTGACTTGGCGCCTCTATTCCTGCTGCCCCTTCCACCCTTGCGACTTTGTCGTCTGCGAGCGACCCAACCGATGGCGGTCTGTTGAAGCACGGCAGATGCAGTGACCACTGGCCGGCCAACTCGGCATCGGCTGTGCTTGCCTGACAGAGTCCTGGCTCGACGGTCGTTGTCATATCTTGTGGGCCCACGTGCTGTGCGGTTGCGGTTTTGGCACTGGCAAAGCGCGCCATGTACCTCTCAGCAAACGCCGCGGCGGAGGCGGCAGACTCGGCACTCTGCGACGGATCGGAAGTGGCGGCGGGTTCTTCACCCCACATGGATGCCTGCGGATCGAACTGGGTCAGCTTGAACGACGGGCCCATGTCGTTGTCGGTGAGGAAACTGTTAGTGCTGTACCCGAATCGCCGGCGCGCGGGCCAAGCCCTCGTCGACTCGTCCACTGGAGAAGCAAGCGTGCCAGAAGGTGAGGCGACGAGAAAACGTCGCCGCACACTGCCAGAAGTCACCGGGGATGCTACGTGCGTCAGCAATTCCAATGCCTCAGCTGACGGCCACGCTATTGTCGGTGCCCGGCGCCGCGGTCTGCGTGGCTGATCACCGGACGTGGTGTGGAGCGCACGAAGGGGCACAAGTGGCCGCGCGTCACCCACACTGCCAACACTCTTTGGAGAGGGAGAGGCGCTGCTCTCCGTCAACGGCCATGTCGTGAGTAAACACACAGGCGAGCCTGGGCGGTCAGTGGTCGGCGCTGGGACTGTTCCCTGTGAGATGTCGTGCCCTGCCCGACGCCGGGACGCAGCCATATCGGGATCGCCTGCGCCTTGGTAAGAAACTGGAGGGGACGTGATGCTCTCTGCGAGATCCGCGACCGTGCGCATTGTGGGCTGCTGGGTCGTCAACAGCGCCGTGGTGGTGATATCGGTGTCAGTACGAATCACAGGTAAAGGTATATGCGTCCAGTTGTTGGACGCATTGCCGGCCTGCGTGCCAGGGCACTCTTCTGTGACGGACACCTCCACATCCAGTGGGTCCCCTCGACCGTGGTCGAATGCCAAAGTGTGCACGACACGCGGCGAGTGGGAAGGGAAGGGCGGCGCAGTCATGGATTCACGAAACGCATTGGGGGTCTCACAAGGGAGCGAGGTTGTATTCGACATCGAGGATGCCGTTTGAGGGCTGGCGACGTGACTCCTCGGGGAGACGACGCACGGCGTTGGTGTCAGGGCGGGTGCGGATATATGAGAGACCACGTGCGGTGCGGGTAGGCGGGCGACCTGAGTCTGGGAAGGCTTTTGCATAGTGAACTTTAAAGAGAAAAAAAAAGGAAAAAAAAAAGACAGAAAAACAGAAAAACAGAAAAATGTTGTGTTATGTCTAAGGGTGCTTGCGGGACGAGTAGTGCGCGCTGATGCAGTACTTGAGACAATATAAAGTGGACTTAAGATGAGCGCGAAGCACAAAGCCTGTCAAAACGAGACGACGAGAACGCGCGTTCGTGTAGAGAATACGAAAGAGAGAAGGATGTTCTTGTGTCTTATCACAAGCGATGCAGCGTGTCGTGCTTGTGTTTTCCCGTTCATTTTCTTTCTGGAGGGGGGAGAGGCTACTGCGAGCCTCCTTCTTTGCCCGTGAAAGGACATCGCGTCGTGTACATGTCACGTACGCTTTCGCTTGAGCATACCAAGCGTCAATGCGGTGCGAGCAGTCGGTGTTTGATTGCGATGAAAAGAGGTCAGTTGTACAAAAAAAAAATAACAACAAGAAAATATGTAAGAGAGAGAGAGAAAAAAAAAAGTGTGAAAGAAAAGCACCTTGACATGATGGCATCATCGCCCCTCTATAGGAAGAAGAAAAAAAAAAAGGATATTACTCAAGAGAGAAGAAAACGTAGAGAAGACAGCTTAGCTGGACCGAATGGGCGACTTACAAGCACTGGTCAGATGCAGCGCAACCAGAAGAAACAAAAATAATGACGCGTCGAGTGACAACACACTGACAAAATATGAGCATGAGCGGATTCAATGGAGTCACATTGAGCGAGCGAGACACGAGCAACAGCTGTTTCGTTTTTTCCCCCTTGTTGGACGTGAGAATACGTTCGCGCCTCACGGCGCAGGACGAAGGGGAGCAGCGCGTGCTCCCTTTACGATGGTCTCATACCGCTCGGGGACGAGGGTGCATCCACTAAACTTGACAGTGCCGTGGGAAAAGGGCCGAAGGACGTCGATGGCGCCTCCGCCGAGGTCCCTAGCGTCATGCTGGAGATGGCATACTGATGCACACGCGCACCACTCGCCTGCTCGCTGTCTTCGTCTGCTTTGTCCACACAACTCGGTGTATTGTTATTGTGCGAAGCCGCACACGGGGAGTGATGTTCCGTGTGACAGTGCAGCGCCTTGAGCATTTCACAGAGCGTGTTGTCCTCTTCACACTGCACTCGCGGCGGTGGCTCGGCCGTCTCGCGACGGACGCCGTCGTGCGGAAATACGCCTGTCTCACTGTGTGGCGTTGACATCGAGAAAGAGGTTCGTTGACGCCACTGGTGCGGGTGGGGCGGGGTGGGTGCGTGCAAACTGTCGACGAAAGAGGACGCGTCGCTGGGGTGAAAAAGGGAGAGTAGCGAGGGGGAGCGCGAGAGGGAAACGCTACTCAATAGTGCCTGAGGCTGAGAGCGTCGGTGCGGTAGGCGAAGCGCAGAACTTGGTGAAGTGTAACCCGGTGAAGTGTGCGTGGCCACCGCCCGTATCGCCTTCACCATCTCCGCGCCGCCGTTGCGTGATTGCTGCGCCGCTGCGGGCGGCATCGGGCTGCGTGAGCCGTGCTCATAAAGGGGGCACTCCTCCGGGCACCCACTGCTACTGTTCTTCCGCTGTCGAGGATCCTGAGGTGTGGAGACGGGTAGAGAGCGTGAGTGAAGGCTCCAGTCTTGTGAGGCGAAGGGACGGCGTGCATCATTGTACGTTGAGTCCACTAAGGTCTTTGTGCGGTCTACGCTCGACATGGATGGCCACTCGAGTCGCTTGTCTGCAGGCGTTCGCCTCACAGAGAGGGCCTCTGCCGGCGCGCCGCGATTCGGGGACGTCCGTTTGAAAGACACCAAGTTGAGGTGTGCCGCTACGCCTGTTGTCGTCGCTGGCGTGGCCGCCGTGTTGGTCTTGGTAGCTGCCATCGCGCTGGCCTCCGACGGCATCAGAATCTGTCGAGACACTTGAGTGCGTGCACGCTGCGCTCTGGTCGGCTGTGGCAAGGGAGTTTTGTGGGCGTGTGCGTCGCCGCCATGGCCATCAGAGGTACCACGCGGTGAGGGTAAGGCTGCGAAGTGCGGCGACGTGCGTTGGCTGACGAGCACCAGCGCGGTTCGCCCACTCACTGGTGTGGTGCGTGACGGCATCGCCACCTGCAACTCCGACGCCCGCACAGCGAGGGAGGACGAGGTGGGGCTCGCCAGTGGTGACGCGTGTGGTACGGGCACGGCTGTCGTGTTGTGTGACAACGCAGGGGGTGGCGGGCTGCTTCTCGACAGGCTCTGTGGTCGTGGCGAGAGGTGCCGTGGCGGCGGCGTGGGTCGTTGGCCCTGTCGAGACGGGAAGAGGGTGTGTGTCTCCGTCGGGGTCGCGAGCGCCCACCCGACGCCTTGCCAGCCCGTGAAGCCCACGAGGTGTGCCAGGTAGCCTTGAGCGAAAGCTGATATACATGTCGAAGACGTCGAGGCGGCACCCGCACCGCCGGCCGCTGTAGGGGAAATAGGTGAGCGTGCTGGGCCTCCTTTTCCTGACGGTGAAGTCAGTGATCGCGCAGGGAAATCCGCGAGGGTGACGAGACTGTCCATCACAAGGTTCGAAAGCGCTCCCACACTGCGGTCGTTGGAAAAGCTGTGGTCTTCGCTAGGTGTACCACCCACGCACGGAGTGCAGGCAGCGTGCCGGCTCGCAGACGGGTCCACGTCGTCCGGCATCGGCGACAAGTGCGTGGACACCGGCGCGACTCCCACGTTACCACGCGTACCGGAGCTCTTTTCGATCCCTGCCTTGTGCGCTGGCAGATCCTGAGGTCCCTCGGACGCCGTGGCCGCTGTCACCGCTCGCGCCGCCACGTGCCTGTCAGCGTCTCTTTGTTCCGCTTCCAGAGACGGGTCGTGCGGCGTCGCCTGCACGCCTTCTGGCAGCGGGGACGAGCGGAGTGTTGGTGACGTGAGCCTCTGTGAGTGCAGGCGCTTGGGACTCATGGTCGTGCCTGCGGAAGCGTCCGGTGTGGTGGCTTGGAGAACCGTGTCGCCTTCTGTGTTGACAGTCGCGGCATCCCACGCGCCACCTAAAGCTTCAGCTGCAGCAGCAGAGCGCGGGTCCGTCGCGGAAGAGCGATCAAAGTGGGTGATCGCCAACGAAGGTGGGCCGGCACCACAGGCGCGGTCACGTGCCGGCAGCGCGTACGCCAGCGATCCACGTGGATCCGCCACCCGCCCGATGTCAGCCGTGTCGAGCAGGTGTGTTTCGCCCAGAGAGAGACTCGTCAGGGTCGTGGTGAGGTAGGCACCGTACTGCGCCTCCTCTCCTCGGTCGCTCACTGCGCTGCCACTGGGGGCCTCTGTAGGCGTCGCGGTGTGCGTGTCGACAGGGCCGGCCGCAGTGTCTCTAGGGTTCATCTTGTGCGCGCGAGTCGTCGCGCTCTGTGATGAGTGGCGCGATGCAGAACGGCCGACGGCAAACGGTGGTGAGTCCAGCGACGCTTGCGGGCCACAGAAATCCACCGTGCTTTCATTAAGCTCTGACAGCCGCAGTGGGGCTGGCGCGGGGACACCGGCGTACGCTTCTGCTGTCGACGGGGACAATGTGAGACTAGAGTAAGACGGAAGAGGACGAGCGCGCTGCGTCCACTCTTCTAGCGGCGCGTCTTGGTCGTCGGTGGGCAGCTGCGTGTATGGACACGCAGGCGGACGTTCCGTCGGGGGCGCGGAGCTGGCAGCGGAGAGCGGGAGCGCACGCGGCGAGGGCGATGAGAAGGTGCGGAGAGACACACTGTGCGGCGCTGTACAGGGCACCTCTTCGTCTTGTGGTCCCGACAGCCGCTTCTGCACTTCTCTGTCCTTCCCGCTTACCAGGAAGGGTCGCGTGCCCGAAGCACCGCTCGCTTGAGGTCGTGGTGTCGGCAGACTTTGCGGCGAGCTACACGGTGACGACGTCTCGTGGGAAGTCATTGTCGCCGCACGCGGTGAAGTCGAGAGTGCATCCTTGTCACTCTCGACATGAAGCCGCGGGAAGTTAAAAAGGTAGAGTGGTGCAGCGTCACGCGCGGACAACGGCAACGGCGGTGTCTCCTCCGTAGATGCGTTATCCATTGATGTGAAGGGGGTGGGGCGGAAAGCAAAGGAAAAGAAAAGAGACGAAACAAGCAATATACGAACAAGAGAGAAGTGTGGTGACTGCGCCTCGAAAACACGGCACGCTCAAGGGAGTGGAGAGGCCCTTCGAGTATAGATGTTGTGTGTCCAGACGAGACTAGGAGTGTGTGTGTGTGGGAGGGGGGGGGGGCGCGTGCAGAGCGAGGTGAAAAAGCGAGGGGGAGATGGCGAGAGGATGTCAGATACGCGGCACATCGACCTCACTACTGGCAAACTATTTCCATTTTTCTCTCGTCGTGCGGAAGGGATGATGGCATGTGGACAATGAGGAAGAAGAGGAAGAGGAGACAAGGCGAGAGAAAACGCAGTGTCGCATGCCACTCAAGCACCGATCGCTTAAGGTTTCCCGGCCCTGCAGCGGGGTGACGCGCGGGTAGTCCAGAGGCGCAGAGCATCATCACCGCATACACGCATTGTCAAAACAAGCATCGGCCGTAGAGGTGGTCCTCTTCCAGCTTTGCTTTCTCGTCGAGAAAAAAATAATAATATATTCGTGACCAAGAGATACACACGTCAGAGAACACAAAACCGCAAAGGGGAGGGGCGAGAAGAGAATCAGAAAAAGAAGAATAAAGAAGGGTGGGTGTCGGATCGCACAGGGCAGGAGAGCGGCCCACAATGTTTGCTGTGGCCGCGCCTCGGCACCTTCTTTTGACGGTGTTCGCCCAATGAAAATAATGAAAACAAGAACAAAATGAGTCAGCGCACGCGCGTGACACTGTGACCACGATTCAGAATTCGAGAAAAAAAAAGGCCGAGAAGACCGAGAAGACCGAGAGAGCTCGGTACGGAAATGGGAGCGGGAAAAGGCAAGGCGACATCTGCGGATCGTAGAAACGGCGCGCCATGGTGCGGATGTCCGCTCAAAGAGTGTGTGCACTGAAATCAGTAGAAACACACGTGCGCACTCCAGCGATCGCCAAGGAAACAAATAATGTGCCACAGAGCACTGAAATAAATATATATATATCCTGCGAACCGCACAGAGAAAGGAGGAGACGACGACCATGTGGTGCTCCTTCGATAAGAAACGAGAGGCCACACAGGTCATCGCGCCGAAAGGAAAAGAACATGAGGAAGACGAGGGGAGGAGAAAACAGAAGGGAAAACAAAAAACTATTCAAAGGGAGAGACATGAGCGAACCGCAGTCCGCTTCAAATGCGATAGACGGTGGGGCAAGAGGAGCGGATACAGTGTTGTACATGACGTCCTTCGAGACGCCATCACGTGCGATGAGATCGCAGAGGACAATGTCGTCGCAGTCAGAGAGCAGCAGCAAGCGTCCCTTCAGTGGCATCGAGAGCGTCAGAAAGGCACGTGTCTTCGTACCTGCAGCTGGCGGTCCGTTGAGATGATGTGCTGCCGTTTGCGCCAGCCCGAGACCACCACCTCATGGAGAGTGCTGGAAACGGTCTCCAATGGTGTCAGAAGAGGGGGAGGTGCGTATCTGGGACCAGTCGTTCACGGCACGTGGAGGGGCTGCTTTTTTCGCCCGTGCGGCCGACCCCGTCGAGCCCTTCGATCCTTCTGACACGTCTGACCGTGAAGTGACGGACAGTGGATCGCGAGAGTGTGTTGACATCTGAGGGCGCAGTGAGCGGCGGAGCTCCGGCGCCCAGACGGACTAACAACTCTGTCCTACGTCAGCAGCCGGTCTCGCCGCTTCAAACGCACTGTCTGCCGTCTCCACCGCCGTCCAAAGCGACTCCAGCCAGCGGGAGGCGTCTGCCGCGCGGTCGACCGAGACAAAGGAGTCCACACCGGTGAATCGGAGGTGAGAAGGGAAGTCCTCGCTGTGCAGAGTGTCGAGTGGCGAGCGCATGGGCGGCACCGCCGGCAGCGCCGCGCTGAGGACGGTGGCCGTTGTGGTTGCGGTGGCACAGCGGCCGAAGCTCACCGTACGGGGCAGTTGTGAACGTGTCGACGTCGCGTGATCCGTGCACGGTCGCTCCGTCATGAAGTGGCTTTCGCAGTATGTGCTCGGCGAGCCGGTAGAGAAGATACTTTTGTACGGGGAGCGGCGGATGGAGCCCGGCGCAATCTGTGGGATCGTGCGGCGACGGTGTGCGGCCCGAACGTCCGCGGACAGCGCGTTGTCGGTCGGCTGTCGTGGGTGCCGTCGGAGGCGGCGGCGGAGGCATCGGCGGGGACAGCGGAGTCCGCAGTGCGGCCACGAGGTCCGGTGGTGTGCTCTCAACGGAGCGTGCTGTGTCGTCACTCGCGTCGCACAGCGCAAATCGCACAATCACAGGTGTCGGTGTCCCGCACGCTTTCACGCCTGGCAAGACCGCGGTACCCCAGCCCCTGAAGCGCCGCGTCCGTGCCAGGTAGCCCCGCGCGGCCCGCGTCTCGTGCCAAGACAGGTCCGCGGACGATGAGGAGGGGGAACAGCGGGCAGAGACGTCGGGGTACGGCAGTTTCGGCGCGGTTCGCATCAGACCCCATCACTGCGGAGTCTCGAGTGAAAAACGTGAGGACGATCTCCAGTAATTCAGTCGGTGTGGCGCTCGACGACGAGGATGGGAGAGGAGGCGAACGACGGGCAGGGCGAAGTATGCGAGTCTGCCTGTTCCTCGTCACTGGCTTGCTGTGGCGCGTCGGTATCCACATGATCACCGCCCGTGTGCGTGCTGCCCGTCAATATTTCGACAGCCTCGTCGTTGTCCAGATCGATCCCCACACTAAAGGGAGAGGGGCGCGAAAGGTGGAACGGTGTGTCGACCGAAAGGACCAGGTGTAGCGTCCACCAGAGCCGGTGAGGCGGGTGCGGGCCACGTGTGCGTGACCTTGGCCGCATCGGTCACATCGGCAGCCGTTGAGACGCTACCAGCAGGTGGCATCAGCTTGGTCGTGCTAGGTGTCCGCGGTCCATTCACCATTTCCGGATGCCGCCGATTGTGTGTCAAAAGGCCATGCGCCACGCCCGCCACGCGCGGTAGGGAGTCAAACAGTGCGTTCGTCGGCAGGTTCAGCGGCAACATTGGTGATTCTGACGTCACCTGATCCATTGTATGTGCGACGCCATCCGGATGGAGAAGACGGCGGAACGCGTCAGACGGTTCAAGCTCTTGACAGCGGGGTGAGTTACGGTGATCGGATAGTCGCACTTGTGAGATGTGCAGGAGATAGGAGGGCGATCCCGTCGACGCGCGTGACCACTGTGCCGAGTGGACGCTGCGCTTCTCACCGCTGTGTGGCGAGCTTCCCGAGAAGAAGCGACAAGAAGGAGACGGCGAGAAGTCCCAACAGCCCCAGCGCTGTGCGACACTCCTTACGGCAGACGTTGTCTGCGTTGAGGCCCAAAACGCGCGGTCGTTGTGAGTGGTACGGCTCTGGGCGGCCGAACAGATTTGAAGGAGACTGTGCGGAGCGTCGTTGAAGTCGAGACCTCCGAGTCCCCAGGACTCCGCAGCATCGTGTGGCACATGACGAGAGAAACACAGAGAACAAAAAACAGACACACGATGATTAGGATGTGATCGCCGGTTTGTCTCTTTACAACGATAAGAAAAAACTGAAAGACGTGAATAGGAGCTAGATACAGACTTCGCTTGGACAAGGGACACAAACAGAAATGAGTGGCAACACATACACACACACACAAAAAAAAAAAAAGAGAGAGAGAGAGAGATCACGTGTGGATAGGCAGGTGTCAAATGGAAACGCGAAGAACGCAAACGTGCAGAGACAGGGAGAGGAGGGAGGAAACACAGGGAAGATCTTCAGGTGAGCGTCCGGCTTCAGAAATCACCAGGATGTTCAATGGCGAGAGAGGAGCGAGAAACAAATCAGAGAGACAGAGAAACCAACGCGCGAAACTAAATTTTGGACTTGCGCACGAAGAGCGGGACGAACAAGAGGCGACAAGGTGGAGTATCTCGTGGAGAGTGCGTCTTAGAAAGGAACGAACGTGAACCGAACACGAAACACCCAGCTAGTGGCGTACTCACGTAACCGAAAGAGACGGCCTCGATGACCGATGCAATAGAGGGGAACAAATGAATAAAATACTGTGAGCTCCGTTCAACTCTCAGATCCAGGACGTTGATGAGGCCCGATAAACAGAAAAAAAAAAGAAGAAAAGAGAGAAACGTACGAAACAATAACTTAGAGCAAGCGGCTTCGTACTCGCTACAGACGTTTCGCCGTGTCCGAAGTCAGAGCAGAACCGTGAAAGCACATGAGAAGGAGGTGAGAGAGAGAGCGTGAGGGCGCATGGGAACAGAGCTGAGCGGTCAGATCATGTCCAGAGGGAAGGGGAAGAACGCGCATGCGAATGGCAATCGATACGGTACGACTGGTGACAGTCAGAGAGACTGTACACTTACATATCGTAAGAGAGAGTGGGGAGTGTATTTTTTGCACATTCGAGGTTTGGCTCTCCACACTCATGGAGGTCCCTAGTGAGACTGCACGTGGTAAGCACAGGTGTGCGGTGAGAAAAAGACACGCAGAGAGTCACGCCTTTTTAGCGATACTCGCGCAGGTCACATCCATGTGCACAATCTGACCAACGCTTTAGCCGTTGATGGTGGAAGAGAGAGAGAGGATCTGATTTGTAATTTATTTTCAAGCACACATCACATGTCACGATGAATTTTTTTCTATCGTAGTGGGTACGGCTTCTGTCATCAGAAGGGAGATGAAGAGGAGAGGGAAAAGCCAACACACAAACGGAAGAATGAAAAAAAAAGAGCCGACTGGTACCCTCGGGAGCGCACAGCATGAGAGAGCACCTCACGTCATCCCTCCTCGTTCACACTCTCTGGCACGCACCTTCCGCACTGGGAGGGTGGTCAACACACACACATCCCATGTCGGCGCGCATGGACCCGTGAGCGGGAAAAGAGATAGTGTGCGTGGCATCATCGATACCGGTGTGTGTGTGTGTGTGTGTGTGTTTTCCGCGATGCGACAAATCCTTTTTCCGAGGAAAGGTGGCCCGCAAAGCATGTATGAAAGAAAAAGAAAAAAATTCAAGAGATATGAAATGAGCGATGTCGGCCGGCACCGGAAAAAGAAAAAAGAAAAAAAAAAGAAAAGGGATACGTTAAAAACGAAAATGGAAAGAGGTATCACACCTTGAGGCGTGTCGACACGAGCACTTCGAGTACGGGACGTGTGCGAGCCAAAGCCGCAGTCGTGCGACAATCTTTGAAAAAGGAAGGAGAGAATGCATAAAGGAATCAACGAGAGAGGCGTCTCTCTGAAGTACGAAAAAAAAAAAGAGGGAACACCGGAGCGACAGAGCGAAAAGACCGTACTGTTCGCTTTAATCGCTTCGCGTCGGCATTGTCAGTCGTTGACACGGCGCGCTGGCCACAGAGCAAGAAGCGCACATGTCCAAGTGAAAAGAATGCAGGTACCACCGACAATCCGGGCCTGCGGCGATACAGAGGAAAAGAGGGCCAAAGGCAGCATGTCAACGGAGACATCAACGCGCACTGATGGTATCGGTCGATTCACCTTTCGTGGTCCTCTTAGTGATCTACGGGTTCTCTGAAACAGCCAGTGCCTAGGCTTGCTCGTCGGCCTCACTATCCGGTGCGTCGTCCTCGTCGGGCTCATCCTGCACTTCCATCACATCCGCAAACGCCGCGTTCTTCGCCATCTTCTTTTGTGTGTACCGCTTCGCGCCATCCACACGATCCTTGGCTTTTCGCAACGCCTTCGCCTCTCTCTCTAGTGCGTCCAGCAGCTCATTAAGGCGATGCGCCTTTTGCTTTGCCGATTCGGGCGTCGCACCAGGAAGACCGGGGTCCGTCGACTGGGATGCGTCGGCTCCGCTACCGCCCTCTCCTCCCGCAGGCTGGGTGGTGCCGTCCTCCTCGGCGGGGTAGGCCGGGCCTTTACCATCATCCTCGCTGCCGTCCTGATTCTCCTCCGGGTAGCGCGCAACATCGGGGCCCGGTGCAGCCTTCTCAGCAGGTGCACCGGATCCGTCCTTGCCGGCCTCAGCCGGGCTGGCGTCCCCGTGGCGATCCGCTGCCGCAGCCGCCTTTTCGTCTTCCGCCGCGTCCAAGGCATCCTGTGCGGCCCGAGCAGCGTCCTCGGCGTCCTTGAGCTTGTCCTTGAGATCTTCGATCTCTTTTTCCTTCTCCGCCAGCGCATCCTCAAGGGCCTTGAGGGCTTCAGGCGCGGCCTTCGCCGCGCGGTCATCATGGGGACCTCCAGCCGGCGCACCACCCTCGCCCTTGCCTGCGTCGCCAGACGGCGCACCGGCGTCTCTCACAGCATCTGCCGACGAAGCGGCCTGAGGAGAGGCCAGTGCGCGTGCCTGATTTCGATCTGCCGGCTCCCCACCACTCGCATCCACAGGTGCGGCGCCATCCTCCGTCAGGTACTTGGCATCCTGCGGCATGTCGTCCTTGCCTTGGGCACCCGCGCCGGCCGGTCCACCAGAAGACGGTGCCTCGCCACCTTCGCCATCGGGATACGCCTCCTTCGCCTGCACACCGAGCTGCGTATGTAAGTCCTCAATGGCCCTTTCCTTGGCGGCCAGGGCCTTCTCGTGCTCATTCTGAGCTGACTTGAGTTTGTCGAGCTCACTCTTGGCCTCCGCCATGTTGCCCCGCAGCTTCGCGATCTCCTCCTCAAGCCGGCGCTGCTTGTTCTCTGCTTGTTTCTCTTGAACGTACGGTGCGGCGCGTGCCTGGAGGCTCTTCTTGAGCTGCTCGACCTGTTCGTCCGTCAGCTGCACCGTCGTCGAGTCTGGTGTGTCGTAGTTCACCAAAATCGCTGAGCGGAGCACGATGAGCGACTCGTCAGTGAACGTCCGCGTGCGGCGTGTATCGCGAAGCGCCTCACTGTCAGCCACATCTGTCGACGGCGCGGCAGCGGCGGCCTGCGCAGCGGCTACGTCGGTCGGACGCGGAGTGGCGGCAAACCGCGCACGTTCCTGTCGATCACCGAGCTTCTCCAGCAGCGTGTCCTCGTTATCGTCAAGATCCGCCAGTGCCTTCCTGAACATGTCGAGGCGCCGCTGCACCTCCGTCATCTCCTCCTGCTGGTTGGTGCGCGAGAGATCGAGCTTCTGCAGCGTCTTCGACGCCTTCAAAGTTGCTGTCTGGGCAGTAACCCAGAGCAGCAGCGCGCCCAGAGCACGGCTGCCATTTATCGCATTTTGATACGTGAAGCGCTTGTCCGTGAGGTAGGTGCGCTGAAGCGTGCGCTTGCTCGCAGGGCTAATGCTGGACGGGTCGAAGTCAGTAATGTTCCCGATGAAGTCGCGGCTACGGACAATGCGCAGTGTATCACTCCAGCTGGAGGTGTGCTCACCCAGGACGCACATTACCGCGCCGAGAATGAACTCGACAATGTCAGGCGGGTTCACGTATGAGCGGCACTCACGCCAGTCTTTTTCGTCTAAGCTTCGCACTTCTTGCCGCGCCTCCCGCAGCGTGTGCTCGGCCACTTCCATTTCTTGATGGTGCTCGTGCCTCTCTGCGCGGTACGTCGCTGTGAGCGTGTGCAGCTTCTTCGTGAACTCCTCCACGATGATTTCGTAGTCATCGCGCTTTTGACGAACCTCCTCGAGCTCTCGCATAGCCGCCTCACGCTCTACGGGCGTCAGTGGACAGTCGCCGGTTGGGATATCGGACATCCCACTCGCAGACCAGAGCATGAGCTGAGCGAGGCGAGGGCCCGGCAGAGCAGCGACGGTGCCGAGACCCCAGCGCCAGAAGTGTGAGCTCGGATCGACGTACTCGAAAGCCACCAGGTCGTTCACGGAGACGCGAATGTGGGCCTCGTTGCGGATGGACTCCAGCGTGCTCGTCAGCTCATCGACACGCTCAGGGTCTGCTGGCTTCATCGCCGAGGCTCGGGCCAGCACGGACGTTTCACCGGCGGCCGCAGCAGTACGTGGTGCGGGGTCCTCAGCGGGATGGAAGCTGTTCCTCACCTCATGCGCCTCCGAGCCGGAGTTCATCGCGGTGAGCGCGGACAAAAAATGATCCGCGGGCATCGAGAGGCTCGCCTGCTCGTTTGGTGCCGACGTCTTGGAGAGGCGCCTGCGCAGGTGGGAGAGGGGCATACCATCGACGGTGCACCACTCGGGCTGAAGAGGATCAACGCTATTCCGACAAGACGGATGCAGTGTACTCGCACTCTGCCGACACGACGGACTCGCACCGGTGCTTTGACTGCGCAAGGGGCTTGTCGTCGCGCTGCGTCGCCGAGACGGTCGACGGGAGCCATCCGGACTGGCCGTCTCGGGACTGCATGTCGACGGTGACGCACCGACCTTGCGCTTCGTCTTTGAGGGTAATGAGGCCGTGCTGGCGCGTGGAATGGGTGAAACGGTGCTGCGTTTCGAGGTGCCAGCAGACTTAGGTGCGTCCGGCTGAGCGGACCAGGGCGTCGTGCGCTTCCCGACGGTTAAGGACGCGCTCGCGCGCTTCGGCGAAGCCGTACCGCCGGATGTGGCCCCTTTGATCTTAGTGGGCATCGACTGTATTCGCTTGTGTGTGAGTGTGTGTGTTCACGAGATTGTCTTTGTCCGGATTTGTTCGCTATCGTCGCCACTCAAGCCTCAAAAACGATAATGCACCGTTACGCTGTTGCAAAGGACAACAGAGGAGAGAGGGAGAAGGGAGGCCGGGTACACCGCGACGAATGAGACGTCTACGAGAGAAGATAAAAAAACGAGACTAGGAAATAATAAAAAGATGTTCGTCACTCACGTAGGCTACGCAGAAAAAAAAAAAGGAGAGGCGAGAAAGGACCATGGGAGAAAGGACAGCTGTGGCGCACGTCACGAGTATGAAGGATAAAAGAAGCGGCGTAGCGCACAGACTGCGTGAGAGATCGAGCAAGAGGCACACGGCATCGTACAAAAATGAACGAGCCGCACAGTGCCACTGATGTGTGGCGAGTGTCTGCCGATCACGTCGTTGACACCTCGGGACGTACGGTGTACGAGCAACTAGTGGTACACCCGTCGTCCATGAGCGCCAACTGCGTGTCCGTTTCTGGCCTGGGAACACCATGAAATCACCACCCAGGCATCTGCGGAACAGACTACAACAGTGGGAAAAGAAGACAACAGCGGGGGGGAAGAGGAATTCGAACAAAGAAAAGTAAGCGGTGCAGAAGAACAGAAAAAAAAAAACAGCAACAAAAACAGCAACAGGGACTTTGATTTCACAGAGGCGCTGAGCGAATGGATAGAAACAAGTACGAGAGACGTATCAAGCCGGAAGAAGGCGATGCGCACGCTGAACCAAAAGACAAGTGGGAGCGGGTGCGACACAGCAGGATACGCCGTGTCTGCGACGTCTACCGGGAACGAAAAATAAAAAAGAAAAGAAAAGAAAAGAGAGAGGGAAGGCGAACGGTTTGGCGACTGTGTAAGAACCATGCCACGCTCGCAAGAGGAAAAGAGAAGTTTGTGGGAAGAAGACCATCGCACACTCACAGCACCGACTCCGTGAACCTCGCTTGCACCTCCGGACCCATCGAGCGCACCAGACCAGCAAAGTGCGAGTCCTCACGCGTCACAAGGTCGCGCGGCGAGCCCATCTCGAGCACACGCCCGCCATCCATCACAATGATCACGTCGTACCGCGCCACAGTGTGCAGCCGGTGCGCGATCGTCACGACGGTGTACGCGGCGAACACGTCATGCACAGTGCGCTGGATCTGCCGGTCAAGCGCGGGGTCCACGTTCGCAGTCGCCTCGTCCATCAGCAGGAACGCACTCCCGCGCTTCAGCAGCGCGCGCGCAAGGCACAGCAGCTGCCTCTGGCCAACGCTGAAGTTCGACCCGCCCTCCTGCACGCGGCCGTCCAGGCCACCGGCCTCGCTCCGCACGCGCTCAGCCATCCCAACGTGCCGCAGCGCTCCCCACACCGCGTCATCGCTGCTCTCGCCGAACGGGTCCACGTTGCTGCGCACGGTCCCCTCGAATAGCAGCGGGTCCTGCGGGATCATCGAGAACAGCAGTCGCAGGCTGCGCAGGTCGTAGTCCCGCCCGTCACGCCCGTTCACGAGCATCTGCCCACCGCAGATCTCCACAAGCCGCAGGAACGCGAGCAGCAGCGTCGACTTCCCGCTCCCGGTGCGACCCACGACGCCCACCTTCTGCCCGGGCGCGATCGCGAAGCTCACGTCGCGCAGCACAAGCGGCAGGCCGTCGCGGTACCGCATGTCCACGTGCCGGAACTCGAGTGAGCCAGGCTCCACCTCGGGCACAAGCGTCGTTCGTACAGAAGACACGGTGGGGCTCACCACGGGTACGCTTGTCGTCGTAGCCGCTCCATCCGCAGTGGTGGACAATTTAAACGCCTCAGCTTCACGCTCGATTTCCTGCTCGATCCTTTGCCTATGTGCGGCGATCGCATCGTTCACGCCGTTCTCGAGCGGTTCACGTTCAACGTTGTCCATATAGTGCGTGAGGCGCTCGATGGAATTCATGTCCGCTTCCACGTACGCGAAGTTGTTGACGAGCTCGTTCAGCAACATCGTGATGTTGGTGGCCATCGTCATGCTGAGCGGGATGAGGCTCACTTGGGTGGCGTACCAGGCAGAGTTACGCACATCTTCGCTTTTTCGGTTCACTGTCCGCACACCAAAAAAGGCGACCGCAGCGACCAAGAAATTACTCAAAAGACCGACGCGTACGGCGAGCCAGCGATCAACGAGCGATTGCATGTAGTACGTGGAGAAGACGCGGTCTAAGCGTGTGCGGGCCTCTGCGAGAAGAAAAGAGGCTGTTCCGTACGCGGCGATGGTCCAACGTCCAGAGATCACGGTGTTCAGCAGAGCCAGCACCGGTGCGTTGGTCAGGTTCGCGAGTCGACGGACCGTGCGGTTGGCGGCGCTGAAGAAGAGGGAGATGCGGTAGTACAGAAAACTCAGCGGGAACATGGGCACAAGAATGAGGGGTTGAGTGAAAATCATCACCGTCAACAAGGAGACCGTCAAGAAGGCGAACTCCAGCATCATGGTGCCATCGTCCGCCAGGGCCTCATCGACCGCTGTGATATCTTTCGAGAAGCGATTTAACACACGCCCGACTGGGTTAACATCGAAAAAGGTCATGGTGCCCAGTGACACGGAACGGAGCAGGTCTGCGTGTAGCGTCCTCGACGCGCGGCGGAACAGGGGGTTGGTGACGAAGCGGCGAATCGGGTTGCCAATGACGCCGAGTGTCAACAGCACCAGGAAGACGGCCATGTAGCTGCCAGTGTAGTCGCTACTCGCTTCGTCGGGCGCCATGAGCGCGAGCCAAACAGAAGAAGAGATGGTCAACACTGCGGTCACCACATGCACGATGAGCACAAACACCCACGCGGACACGCCGCCGCACGCGCGCACGTATCGCAGGTACAAGGCGAGTGGGACGGAGCCTTCTGCCTTCTCCTCGTCCTCGATCAGCTTCACTGTACCGCTGCCACTCGTCGGGCTCTTCTTTGTGCGTACAGTCGTCGCTATCGTTTGGCTGCCGCTCAACACAGACATGCGTTCCGTCAAGGCATCGATGTCGCCTAGAGCCGCGTCTGCTGGGAGATGCATATCCTCCCCGGGAGGAGGTCCATCAATCAAGTCCTCGCCTGCCGTGCCGTCACACGCATCGCCAGTCGCAGCGGCATCACGCCGCGTCGCTGTGTCCACGGGCAGCTCCTCCAGCGCGTCAACACGCGCTGCGTACGCACACGCATCACCCCAGAACACAACGCGGCCACCATCACCGAGCTCCACAACGTAGTCGGCCTCACGGGCGAAGTGCACCTGGTGCGTCGCGAGCACGCGCGTCTTGCCGGCGAGCGCACCCAAAATACACTCGCGCATCACACGCTCGCCCACGTGCGCGTCCAGCGCAGACAGCGGGTCGTCCAGCAGGTACAGCTCCTTGTCCGCGTACACAGCACGCGCAAGGCTCACGCGCGCCTTCTGGCCACCGCTCAGGTTGATGCCGCGCTCGCCAATCTCAGTGTCCAGGCCATCTGCAAGCAGCGCGAGGTCCGCACGCAGCTGGCTCGACGACACAGCGGCGTCGAAGCGCACCATGTCCGCGTCGCTGAAGAACAGCACGTTGTCGCGCAGCGTCGCGTTCATGATCCACGGCTGCTGCGGTACGTAGGCAATCGACCGCGTCGCGCGCACCTCGCCCAGCGTCACCTCCAGCGCGCCGATCAGCGTGTCCAGCAACGTCGACTTGCCGCAGCCGGTGGGGCCGACGATCATCGTCAGCTTCCCGCGCGGGATGCGCAGGTCAACGCTCTGGAGTAGATCCACGGACGTCAGCTGGTAGTACGCCGTCTCATCGTCCTCGTCCTCGCCGCCATCTGCCGGCTTGTCCTTTGCGGCAGGCTTCTGGTTCACAGTAGCAGCAGCAGAAGCAGCCGCGGCGGCAGCACTAGCGGCTTGTGCGAACTCAGGATAAAGCGTTTTCACCGGCACAGCAGCGGAGACGGTGGCGTGCTCGAAGCGAGCCACGCAGCGCGTCTGTATCGCCGTCATCGCCTCGCGCTCGCCGGGCGGACGGGCCGCATCAGACGCAGCGGCCTCACGCTCGAGCGCTTCTGTCAGCTCCACAATCTGATTCTCCGTGTCGTCGCACTCCATAAACCGCTTGATACGACCCATCGACACGACAAACTGCGTGAAGGCGGACGCCACCAGCGGGATGCAGTCAAACGGCATCTGTAGTACGCTCATCAGTGAGATCACGGGGAAGATGATGGAGGGTGTGAGTTGATTTCCGGTGTACGTGTACGTGACGAAGACAGCGGCCAGGACGAGGCTGGGCACGGCCGTGTTGCACAACGATGTCCACGCGAATAAATTTTGAATTTTTCGCAGCTTCCGCACCTCGCGCCGGCGCAGCTCCTCGATCTTGACAATAAAAGACGGCTCCCAGGACATGAACTTCACCACACGAATCCCAGAGAGGAATTCGTTCGTCGCTTTTAAGCGCAGATCGGTGATGACGGCCTTTTCGTCGAATGCCGCGAACAGCCACTGCGTGAGACGCCACTGAAGTGGCAGGGGGATGATGAGTACGGCCAGTCCCATGAACGCAGACCAACCGACCAGGTAGTACAAGATGCCGATACCACAGAACAGCTGGGCTGCGGCTCCGAAACTGGCCCAGGCCCACATGGTGAAGCCCTGTACTTTAGTTGCATCGGTCGACACCATGTTCACGATACGCCCAGGGTTGAGCGAAGGGTTCGCCATGGCACGGCTCGAGATGATCAGGCACTTCTCAAATATAATCGCACAGAGGCTCGAACGGTACACGGAAGCAGCGCGATCCACGAGGTGGAAGTACTTGTTCGTGCTGACGCACTGCACCACAGAGAACAGGAAGAAGGCCAGTACAAGGCCCAAGCCCGCCCACCAGGCAGAGACAGGTGATTTGCTGGTGCGCTCGATGTAGTCGATGAAGACCTTTAAAATGAGTGGTACGCTGACGGTGCAGCTGTCGCGCACAATGCGGATGGGCATCGCCATGAGCAGCTCCATCCCCAGCGTGCTGAAGAGAGCGCGTGCGGTCGACATACCGAACGGAGGTGATCGCATCGCATCAGGCATCGGGTCGCACGAGCCGTCATCCACAAATAAAATCGCCTCCACAGGCTCACACGTCGCACTGCACTTACCATCGGAGGTACGGAACAGCACTTCGCCGTTCAGGGTACCATTGTGATAGCGCGCCTCAGAAGAGTGATGGGCCTGGCCACGTTCTGCGCCGTGCGCATCGACGTAGAGAGTCGTCACGTCCTCACTGTCAGGTTGACCGTCACTCACACGCCCTGCACCGTGGTCCCACTCTACGCCCACGTAACGCTGACGGCCTGCACGGTACTGCTGCACAACGCCGACCCACCGCAATGTTCCCGTCGCACCGACAGGCACAGGGCTGTCGTCGACAATAGCGCGGCGGCCCACGAGCCGTCGCAGTAGACGCCGCACACGCGGCCCACTGCCCTGCGCCACACCGCGGTACGTCACTCGCAGACCGACGTAGCTATCCCAGCCGTGCTCACGCGCTCGCTGCTTATGCACCGTTTTCGACAGTCGCATCCCCGTTGAGTATGCCCGCCGCTCGCGCACAGGCGTCGGCATGGACTCCATCGTCAGCTCCTCCCGCGCGGCGCGGAACATGAAGTCGCCGATCCAGGTGTAGAAGAGCGCGCCCATCACCCAGCTGCTGCGGTCCTCATCCTGGGGTGAGTACGGCGGCTCAGGGCCCCACAGCGAATCCAATTGGGCGGCCTTCGTCTCCCAGCGCGCCACACGCGCCCGCTCCGCCTCACGGATGCTCAAGCGGGATGAAGGCGGACTGGCAGGTGGGTCTCCTGGCGGCGGCGGTGGTGGCTCACTGGACTCGTTGTGGGCACACGAGGTCATTGAATAGGCTTTTAATGCACACAACAAACCAATGAGGTGTGAAGAGAGATAGAGAAAAAAGGTGTTAGTGATCGTAGGATGCCTTGGCCGTACAGGACGCGACTCAAATAGGGCAGTTCGTACGTCTGGGAGAGGGAGTGAACTCTCACGGTCAGAAGAGGAGAAAACGGGGGGGAGGAAGTATACACACTAGCCGGGTTGAACCGAAGGGTTGGTGAGATGACCAGGCGAGCGCGCCATCCCCAATCATGCCGCATGCGGAAAAAATCCAAGGGTTAAGACAGAAGAGACAGACGCCGATGCGGAGCCGGCGGCGGCCCAGGAGGTCGACTGCATTCATCCAAAGTGCGAGCTACGTCTGCGCATGGACAAGTCGATGTGTATTTTTTTTCTTGTTTGTGTGAGTGTGTGCATCTTCCTAAGAGAGAAGACGGGAAGGTGCACTGCCATACGTGACAGCAGGAGTGTTGAAATAGGCGTCTGCTGCGCAGCATCATAGGGCGAGCCTTACAGAGCGTCACGCGTTGTGAGCAGATCCATGAATCGACTCTCTTGCTTCTCACCCATTGAGCGCACCAGACCAGCAAAGTGCGAGTCCTCACGCGTC
>JASAOL010000457.1:0-26359 GCA_030849045.1 Wallacemonas rigidus
CTGTTTCGCCCGTCGACCACCACCGAAGGCGCTCTCAGCTCCCGAAGCGCGTTGTCGCGGCCATTGATTCCTCTGTTTTGCCTTTCTTCTCTGCGTGCTTTGGTGGAGATGAGTGCACACCGCGACCCACACGCGTGCCTGAACCTTATGATGATGGTGCGTTGCACTCGTCGCTCACGAGGTATGTCCCGCAGATAACATGAACACATGTTCGACTCGCTTTGTCGCGCTGCACGGGAGCCCCGTGCTCCGTGACGTGTTTCTTACGCACCTCGCACCAGCACACACACACACACACTCAAACAGTCACACCCACACCCACACCCACATACGCACTGCGACTTCGCTCGGCTGCCCTGTGGACAGCTGGGCCGACTGCCATCGCGACGCTTCCGTGACGGCGACCTGATGTGTCTGCCAGTGTGAAAACCTCTTGTGATTGGCGGCTTTGTTCTGAACCGCGACGCGCGTACATGTGGACGTGTGTCTCGCACTGCTGCTGGTACGGTTTCTCTCTTCTCGCGTGTCGCTTCACACTCACACTCCATTCCTGTCCCGACGTTTCCCTCATGCTCTCCCTCGTTGGTGCCGACTGCCTCTCCGCACGCGCACGTATTCGCTAGCTTAATTCCTTCTTCCAGTTCTCCCCGCAAAGGCTCCGTACTACAGACACCCCACCACCAACCCCACACATATACCATCAAGATGGGCTGCGGTGCTTCTTCCAGCGCGAACTACGTCAACGGCAAGCCCACCTTCAGCGGCGATGAGGTGACCCGCGGCTTCGACCGGGACAACGGCCTGCTCTTCCGCATCGTGAACACCAAGAAGAAGCAGTGGGCGTACTACAACGACACGATCGAGTACGAAATGCACGTCAAGGTGACGTTCACCGAGGACTGCGACATCCGTGCCCTCGGCAAGACGAACCTGGAGCGCCTGGAGAGCGGCGAGTACGTTGCGTCCATTGTCGTGTACCCCACTGAGACGGAGATGTTCATTGAGGGTGACGTGAACGGCTTCAAGTCCAAGATGGACGCGCTGCCCCTCTCCGAGGAGTACCGCCAGCGCCAGAAGGACGCCAAGAAGTAGATCGCGCATCACCATGTACGCTAGATTGTTTCCTTCTTTCCCTTCCCACATTCAACCATTCATTCGCCCCCTTTTTGTACTTTTTTCCATTCTCTGAACACACGCATGCGTGCTCAGGCGTTCTCTGTTTCGCCCGTCGACCACCACCGAAGGCGCTCTCAGCTCCCGAAGCGCGTTGTCGCGGCCATTGATTCCTCTGTTCTCAGGAAGCCCTCCCTGTTCACGTGGCTTTTCTCTCTCTCGCCTCCCGACGAGCTGGCTGACACCCCAACAAACAGCCTGCCGGTTTCGTGCACGGTGCTCCTCCGATTTGTGACGCGAGTGAACGCCACGACGAGTGACGGGCTTCGCGCCTATCCCGTTGCACACCGGCGCACATCGTCTGTTATGATCTTCCTTTAGCGCATCCTTCCCTCTTCTTTTCTTTCTTCTTTGTGCTCCACTCTCGCGAAGTGTTTGCGTGCGTGTGGGTCTGAGTTGGCTATTTCGGTTTGCTGAGATTGTTTCTCAGTGTAATCTGTGCGCGTTACTTTTGTTTCTCTTCTCTGGCGTGTGGGCGCTCAATCGGGTCATATGGCTACCAGACCGACGGCGGCGCTGTGGCAGCGGACATCGCGCAAAGGACCGGGAAGCTGGAACCAACCGGCTTTTGCTCGGTCTCCTTTCGCAAAAGGCTCTGGCCCGAACCGCGGGGGAGCCCCCGGTGAGGCGAACGACACGTCCGGCCCTGGCGCTGCACGTGGCTACAGGCCTTCATCATCTTCACCGTCTCAGATCTTCGGTGCGTCGGCATCGGCTTCTATGTACAACAGTGGTGACAACCCCCTCGCACACAGCGCGGACGCGGCCAGCCCGTTCATAGCCAACTGGAAGGCTGACCCCCGTCGCGCGGAGCCGCTCTATCGCGACCCATTCAACAACCCACACGGGGGAAGGCGGCAGACCAGGGGGGCCGATCGTTCTTACGCCGCATCAGAATCTACCTCTTCGAGTGCATCGGGTGCGGACGGACAAACTGGTGGCAGTGAGTACGTCCGTAGCCCTCATCCTGACCGCGCCGATGGCGCCGATCGGAACTGGGTAGGTGGTGATCCGCACAGCACTGCCCCAGAGGCGGCCGCCATGAGGCGTAACTTTGGCGTAGAGGACTTCTCGATGGTCGATCGCAGCGCACTCTCACTGACCTCACTCATGCGCATGGCTATGGACGCGACGTTCAAGCCACGCAACCCCGACAGCCGCGCGTTCGGAGGTGATGGGCAGTCCAAATTGGCGGAGCAGCGCGAGGAGCTCAAGAACATGGATCACCGCATCGTGCCCTTCGCGCACGACGAGCTCCTCAACGACTATCTCAAGAATATCGGCCAGCTCCACACGCCCAGCGGCAATCTCTGTAGCCGTGATGTGCTCAAGGGCCGTCTTGTGGGTCTCCTCTTTTTTACCGAGTCAGAGCGGAGCATGGAGTTTATGCGCATTCTCAAGCCCTTCCATGAAAAGCACAATCCTGACTTCGTCGTCGTCACCGTCTCCGCGGCGGGCAAGGAAATGCTTGACGTCACGCGTAATTTCGGTTTCTACCATTGCACACATCGCGATGGCGCCACGTGGGTGAAGCGAGACGCGGGCTTGATGATGCGCGGCGTGGTGCCTATGCCGCGACTGGTGATCGTGAACGGTTCGACCGGGATTGAGGTGTGTCGCAGCGGTCTCACAGCGGTGGTGGCGAATCCGGAGACGTGCTTCGCGGACTGGCGAAGAGGGGAGCCAGGGCACAGCTTCTGGGACTATCGACACGCGTTTTATATTTGAAAAAATATATCCAAAATCACACGCGGAGCAAGCGGAGTGAAGCCGTGCCATAGTGGAAAAAGAAAAACAAGAAAAACAAGAAAAAGAGAAATGTCAAGAATGACAGTTTGTCTTCTCAGCGTGCGGAAGCGAGGACACACCTGATCACACACACACACACACACATCAACGCAAACTGTACCGACGTGGATGTGCACAAGTAGCATGCGCGACCTCGTCACGGCGCGCGATACCCAGCGACACGACCCGCCTGTTCATTCTTCTCGTGCCTATCGCATTCGCTCGGCTACCACAGTGAAGGCGACCCCAAGAGAGAGAGAGAGGGGATTTATACCAGCTCTGCCCGACCCACTCTTCTCTCCTTCTCTCCGTTTTCTTGTTCTCTTCGTATATTAGTCGTTACTTGTTTTGTTTGTCTCTTGAACGACATCATATTCTCCCTTCTCGTGCTTTTAGAACCATAGTGAATACTTTATCGTCGCGCTTGCACCACACAACCTCTTCACTCCGCTGTTGTTCATCCTTTCCTGACCTCTGCAGACCTCACGCGATATCTATCACAGGAACAGAACCATGGGAAGCGGCGCTTCTACCTACACTTCCACTTACACCACAAAACCCACGGCGCTGGGCGCCAACGGTATCTACAACGATGATCTGCTGAAGGTATCCCTTGATAGCCCCGAGTACACAAACGGGAAACCTGAGCTCCGTTACAGGGACGCGGAGGGCCGCACTTTTGTTGTTGAGGCAGCGCCAGAGGAGATCATTGGATGCTTCACGACACTTGATAGGGCTGGACGCGTCACGTCCGCTCCTGGCCGGCTCTTTCGACTCGTGGTACCTGCCGCCGTGGGCGGCGACAGGCTTCTTGAGACCAGCGAAACGAATAGGGGTCAGCCAAACGCGGCCTCGGATACCGCAACGCGCGAGCACTCGGCGGAGTCGGCAAAGTCGGACGGCGCCGCCGCATTCGACAGTCGTTCGTCGAGGGCCGCAGCTGCGACTGGACAGGCCCCTGCACACACGGGCACGAAGGAGATCGACAGCCACGTCCGGCGGTGGTTCTTCTACAACGACACCAAGAACTACAACATGGTCGTCACAGCGTACTTTGGTGCCTACAGTCAACTTCGTGTGCTCGGAACAGAGGCGAAGATGTGGCGTGAGCTGCCTTCAGGGCTTGTCATCGCTGAACTCGTCGTGCCACCACTGAAGACGCTCCCGCTCGTGGAGGGGCTCATGTTCGATGGCTACGATCTGCGCTTCAAGGCACTCAAGGCGTAGCGGAAGAGAAAAGCCACAAGCTCGGCGAGTTTCCGCGCCAACCACACGCACACACACACACACACACACACACAGACACACACCTGCCAGCAAGACGTAAGTAGGGAACGCGAGAGTCAGCGAGGGAAAAAAAAAGCACGACGTGTCTTTGCCACAAATACACTCTCCTCGTTCTTCTTCTACTTATCAAACGTGCTATTCGATGGCTTACAGCAGCGGCATCTACCTGAGGAGATACTCTTGCTTTTCAAGCGCATTCTCATTTGATGGACAGTGCTGGTCTCTTGTGTGTCTCTTGTCTGTGAGTACGTGCCTTGTGCTCAACCGGCCTGCGTTCCCTTCTCCGCTTCTCCTCTCTCATTGCCTTTTTTTTTTCTTTTTCTCATTCTCACTACCGGTGGAAAAAAGGTGAATCGACAAACAATGCATGCCCAGACACACTCCTATGCGCGTGAACCTATCAAGCTCTCTTTGCTTTGTTTCTTGTTGTCTCTTTTGCCAGTGTACACTACGAATTAGATGTGTCTTTTTTCTTCCTTTCTCGCGTTACATTAGATCGTCCGAGAGACGGCACGTGTGTTGTGTCTTGTGCTTTGTTGTCTGTTTTATATTTTCCAAGAGCAGTACGCAATCACATCAAACTTTTCAAGCGCACAATGGCGACCACGAGAGGTACAGAGGCGAAAAGAATCGAAAGACGCTCGTCGACGACTTATCCTAAAAAGGACGACAACGATGTCTTTTTTTTTCCTTTCTTCCGTCTTCTCACTGTGTGGTACATGCACATGTGCTCTGTCTCGCTGCCTTCGTGGTGTACGCAGCGAGCACGCCGGATGCCCTCGGGTCTTTGACTAAAGGCCCGCATATTTTTTTTTTCTTTCGCACCGTCTGCTCTGTCACTTTTGTACTTATCGGAGCGTCGCTGCACGCCTTTCCCATCTGAAACGTGCAGGCCCCCTCGCACACACACGCACACACACCATTAGCTCCCTCATCTCTCCCCCGCTCCTATTTCTCTCTCACACACCCACCGCGATCCTGCGGCCACTTTGGCAGAATACACCCTTGAAATATATTTTTGTTTTGTTTTCGTCTTTGTCAGAAGATCTTGCCAATCGCTGCACACGCGTGAGAAGAGAAAGGAGGGAAGGACAACATACAAAGAAAAAAAAAAAAGAAAAGACACGCGCACACGGGAGAAAACGCAAAGTGAAGGATAGACAACTTCTTCAAACATCGCCGACACATTTTTTTTTTTCTTTTCTTTTCGTCTCAGCAGTAGTACGCGATGACACAAGTGGAAGCCACTGTGTCCAGCCAGGACGTGAGCAGCACCATGCTACTCACGTCGGGCAAGTCTAACCGTGTGAGTTCCAAAGAAATCAAGGAGGCGCTTGAAAAAGGCGACATTGCCGCACGCGCGCAGGCACTTCAGCATCTTATTCGCCTACACCTGAACGGGGAGTCTCAGAACCACATGATCATGACCATCATCAAGTTCCTCACCCCCGTGGACGATCATCTGATCAAGAAGCTGGTTTTGTACTTCTGGGAGGTCGTCGATAAGACGGACAAGGACGGCAACCTGCTGAGTGTCATCATTCTCATCTGCAGCTTCCTGCGCAATGATCTGCAGCACCCAAACGAGTTTGTGCGTGGCCTGACACTGCGCTTCTTGTGTAAAATCAAGGAAAAGGATCTGCTCGAGCCGCTCATCTCTGCCGTCGTCGCTAACATGACCCACCGCGTGACCTACGTGCGCCGCAACGCAGTGCTCGCCGTGACTGCCATCTACCGGCGCTTCCCCGATCTTCTACCAGACGCACCCGAGTCCGTCGAGACATTCATTCGTGAGGAAAGCGATGTGACCTCGCGTCGGAATGCATTCGATATGCTCGCAGAGTTCGCACCCGATCGTGCCGCACGCTACCTCCTCGAGTTCCGTGAACAGCAGGCAGACTTCACAGCGTCCGGCTCTGGGTTTCTGCTGTCCGTCGTGGACTTCTGCCAAAAAATGATCCGCGGCAACCCGTACGACAAGGCCAAGTACGTGCCTATCCTCTTCGCCGTGCTCCAAGCCAAGAGCTCCTCGGTCCGCTACCAATGTGCGGCGACCTTGCTGGACCTCTCAAGCTCCCCTACGGCCATCAAGGAGGCGACGCTCACCTTCATCGACATTCTGAAGAACCACAGCGACAACAACGTCCGCCTGATCGTCTTGGACCAGCTCGATCGCATGCGTGCGCGCTATCTGACGGTCCTGCAGAGCTCCCTTTTGGACCTGCTCTCGGTGCTGCAGAATGGCTCGCTCGAGATTTGCCACCGCGTTGTTCAGCTCTCCGTCGAGCTCATTAACAGCAAGAACGTCGGTGCCTTCACGGGGGCCATGCGTAGGGAACTCAACCGGGCCTCACAGTCCGACCTCGCCCACCACTTCGGCGTCGATGCAAGCAACATCACGGCGTACCAGCACGCTGTGATTAAAGCTGTCAAGACGGCAGTCCTGCGGTTCCCATCCTGTGCACCGGGCGTGCTGCCTGCGCTGATGGACTACGTCACCGTTGACCTCGAAGTTAGCCGCGCGGTGGTGGAGGTGGTCAAGGAAGTGACGGAGATGCAGCCGCAGCTACGCACAGAAACCACGACGCGCCTCATGGAGCTGATGCCCTCGGTAAGCTCTCCTGCTGTGATGCAGACCATTGTCTGGATGCTCGGTGCGCATCTCACCGAGGGCCCGTTGATTCTCAAGGGTCTCCAGGCATTGCGGACCGCGGTGGAGCCTCTTCCATTGACGCCACCGCTCGCCGTGCTGGCGGCGAAGGCCAACAAGAGCAGCGGCGACGCGGGTGGCAGCTCGGACCGTCCGGCGATGCGCGCGGTAACTTCTGTGCGCGAGGATGGTGCCTACGTGACGACGTATGTTGCCGAGAGCAACGTGGGTGGTGGTGGTGGTGGTGGGGCCGATGGCGCTCTGGACGAGCCCACGGCTGGTCTGCGTGTGCTGCTGTGCCGTGGCGAACACTTCCTCGCGACGGTGGTGGCGTCGGCCTGTTCGAAGCTGATCACGCAGCTCTTCTGGCTTGACACGATCGATGAGGCGACGAAGAACACAGCACGCTCGGAGGCACTGGTGCTACTGGAGGAGGTGTTACGCTACGGCACACAGGCTGCCCCGGTGTTTCCGATGAACGAGAGCGCACAGGAGCACATGCGTTTGTGCATCAAGGCCATCCAACAGCCACGCATGGCGCTACTCGAGGCGGTGGTCAAGGAGTCCCGCATGCGTCTGACGCACGCAACGAAGCGGGAAGGCGCGATCTTGTCCGACGGCGCCATGCGACCGGAGACGGGTGCGCGCGCGGCTGCTGGCGGTGACGGCGCGCCCGGAAGTCGTCGTGCGATGATCGCCGTGGACGCCCCGTTGGTCATTACGCAGTTGGGCACGGCTGCGGGCAAGGATGCCATATACGAAATGGAAGCTGCCGATGAAGCGGCCACGTCAGAAGCCGCTGCGGCTGAGAATCGCACCTCTGGCGATGCCAAGGCAGACGCGTTCTTGAAGAAGCTGGAAGAGACCATCCCTCTTTCTGGGTTCGAGGAGGACGTCTACTGCGAAGCCAGCATCACCGTCAACCAGTTCGACGTTCAGGTGGACTGGCTCTTGGTGAATCAAATCGATGTACCGCTTGAGAACGTGACGATTGAGCTCATGTCTCTGGGTGGCATGCGACTGTGCGAGCGACCGCAGTCGTACACGATCGAGCCACGCGGCACGTTGAAGACGCGCACCTCACTCAAGGTGAGCGCGACGGCGACGGGCTTCATCTACGGCAACGTACTCTACGACGTGCCCGGACGCGAGCGCTGCTGCATTATCCTTAGCGACATCCACGTGGACATCATGACCTACGTGCGACCCGCAGCCTGCTTGCCCGGTGAGTTCCGCAGCAAATGGGGCGCCTTCGACTGGGAGAACAAAGTCAACGTCACGACCAACAAGCACGACTTGAGGGAGTACATCGCCCTGGTCGCGCGGCAGCTCAATATGAAGCTTGTCGATCCCCTACCGGCCGAGCACGACGAGGAACTCAACGCGATCCCCCTGATCACCTCTGACGACGAGGATACCGCTGACATCTGTGACTTCATCTCATGCAACCTCTACGCGCGGACCGTGTTTGGCGAGGACGCGTTGGCGAACGTGAGCCTTGAGCGCGGTCAAGGTGGCGTCCTGTCCGGTATGGTGCGCGTTCGCTCGAACACACAAACCATCGCCTATGGGCTTGGCGAGAAGCTTATCGCGCTTCAACAGAAAGGTAAGCTGTAGCGTCACGCGAAGAAAGAAAGAGAGCCAGCATCAGATGTGCGCACGCCTCCTGCACGAGCGCGTGGGTTGTGTACCCGCCTGTGGATGTCACTCTTTGGCTTCGCGCGGTGTGTGTGTGTGTGTGTGTGCATGTGTGTCACTTGCCGTGATACTGACCACAACGCCAACGAACAAGTGATGAGCGTGGGAAAAAGGGAGAAAGGACCTACACGCGCTGCCTCTGTCGGTCTCCGTCCGTCGCGTGTGCCGCCAAGACGCACACACATCTGCCGTGTGTCCGTCTTCTCCTCTTCTCTGTGCGTCCTTTGTCTTGTCCTCGATCTTTTTTTTTTTTTTCAGTGAAATGCTTGCGTTTGGTCACTTCACTCTCTATCCGGTTCTTTCTTTTTCTTTTAGCGCCGTATTTCGCAGCTGGTGCGAAAAAAAAAAAATCCTGCTCTCCTCATTTTTTGGTCTACAACTCGACAAGGACGGTGGAGATGAGTGAACAAAAAAAAATCAAGTTGAACGGCTTCCAAACTGGGTGTTGAGTGGGGGATGCCGTGTGAATTTGAGGAATGAACACCGCTACTACGCAGGAAACAACAACAACAGCAAACAACAAAAACAAAAATGGGGCGTCCCCGCTTGTTCTGCGGACGCGTTGAAAGGGTGACCCGAAATGTCCCCGTTGTGAGCCAGTCGACCAGGGAGTCGTGTCCCTGTGCCTTCCTATTTCTTGCTTTTTTTTTCTTCTCGTCTTACCGCTTCTCTTCGCGTCACTGTCGCAAAGGAAGTGTGCAGAGCGACGATGCAAAGCCACCGTTCTCACACACACACTCATCCACTCACTTTGCCGTCGACGGCGGTGACGCTGCACGAAGAGAGCGAAACACAACAACAGCAACAGCAACCACAACAGCGCCTGGTATAGGTGATTGTGTGAAGCGCGAAGAAAAAAAAAAGTCAAGTGCTCAACACATCCCTTGCATCTCCCCACTTGTCGTACCACCGCGTATTCTCCCTCCTATCCTCTTTTTCTTTTTCTTTTTCTTCTTCTATTGCTCTCGCTCCGCCACCTGATGCCAATTTAGAGTCTCGATAAAATCAAAGAAAACAAAACAGAAAAGGAAGAAAGAGCAGCATCGCTACGATCTTCACATCCATGTCATTCATGATCAGCGCGACGGAGATCATGACCGTGCAGGACGGTGTCAGCAACGATGTGCGTGAGGATGGCCGCACGCTCCTGCAGCGGCGACCTGTCGAGCTGAGCTGCACGCACGGCAGCGGCTCTACGACTGGCCTGCGCGGCGCCGATGCGGGAAACGGCGAGGAGGGAACAGTAGGGCAGCTCGATCAGTACGCGGGTAGCCGCGTGGAGGTGCGCGTTGCCGACACAGTTGTCCTCGCCGCCTCGACGCCGAGCGTGGTGGAGATCGCCGCGGAGGGTGAGCTGGACGCTCTCCAAGAGATGAATGCAGACGAGGAGGGTGGCGCGAGACCACCGTCTGCGGATCACAGTCCCCATGCCAACGACCCGCGCTGCCAAGGCCAACTCTTCATTTCCATTGATGCCGCGCCACATGTGGTGGACTACCACGCACGTGCGATGGGAGGTCGAAGTAGCCGTTATCGACGTAGCTTTCTCTCGTACTTGGCGTACAATGTGCGTAGCGTGTTCGGCGCCGAAGGTGTGTCTGCACAGGGCCAGCTTGGCGGCGTTGTCGAGGCGCAGCTCGTCAGTGACGGCGAAGACGATGAAGGCGAGAGCGGCGAAGGAGATGACGCGATCGGCGCGGGTGCCGATGGCGACCAACAAGGCTCGAAAGTGAAGCCGGCGGCACGCGCTACTGGCTTCCCCGCAAGGGACCTGTACATCGGCAAACACTACGCCTTCCGTATTGACGTAGACGTACAGGTCCTCGAGTCAGGTGGCGGAAATCTGTTAACAGCCATCGCCTTCGCCGTGCACGCCGCTCTGGCGAGCTGCCAGCTTCCCTCTGTGGTGCTCCACGAGGCGTCAACCGGTTCGAGCGTGTCGATTGAGGTGGACAAGTCGAAGCCGTACGCACGCGAGGTGGACTGGTCGCAGCTGCCGATGTTGTGTGTTCTGCACGTAGCCCCCACACGACATTACCTTGTGGACGCGACACCGCGCGAGGCCTTGGCGCTTCCACAGCAGCTTCTTGTGGCCGCTACGAACCGCGGGCTGGTGAGCTTCACACGCTTCCAGCAGTGGCCATCGCGTAAAGGCAGTCGGTACGTCGCACGCGCAGAGGTTGGGAAAACAGGAGGTACACAGCCGTCGCCATCAGCAGCAGCCACCACCAGCGGCAGCAGCGGCATCGGTCTTGGCAGCACTAAGCGCGAGCGAGAGGAGACGGAGGTCAATGCCCCCACCACCACCGAGGTCCGCCCGATTTTGGAGACTGCCGAGTCTTTGCTGATGCGGGATCGAAATGTCGCGGTACCGTCTGAGGCGCTGCCGCTCACGGACTTCTTGGTAGCGGTCAAGGATGCGGTTCATGTCTGCCAGTCTATGATTGCGGACTGCCGCAGCCAACTTGGCGATCCCGATGGCCACTGAGTGTGTAGATGCGTGTGTGTGTGTGTGCCCTCGTCTCTTCTAAAGTCGGCTGCAATCATGCGAAGCCGTCGTCAAGGACGGTCACCAGAGCAGCAACAACAGTCGAATGAACCCGCAACCACACCGGTGGCGAGAACACGAAGACGAGGGCGGTGCCTGTGCGCATCTGTATCTAAACGAAGCGAATCATAACATGTCGACTAAAAAAAAAAATAATAATAAAAATAACCACCACCACTACAACACGAGCTGAAAGGGACGATCAACGTTGCTGTGGACGGATTTACACAAACATAGTCAACAAGTCGTGCACGCGGTGCCGGGAGGAAAGAGTAATAATCGTACGAATGCGCGTTTCGCACTCTTTTCCCACGACACACGCATCAGTGACCGCGCTGACGAGTATGGACGTGTGACTGTGTCACACGCATCACGGGCACACCCTGTGTGAACGGAGGTGCTTGTCTCCAGTCTGGTACTTGGTGAATTCCCTTGTCTCCGCCTGCGTCCTTTGGTTCCCTGATCCGCTTTGGTCACTTCCGCCCTCTCAGCGCCCACTTGTCTCTTCCTCTTCCTCTTCCTCTTCCCCTCACCCCGCTTATGTCATGACATGCGTGCCCTCACTTCTGGACAAAATGAACAGTTAGATTTAAAAAAAAAGATCTTTTCTATCACCTCTTATTTATTTTCTTAGATCATCATTTCTTAGACTCTCACCTACTAGTCGAGCGAGTCAACGTGTTGCCCTCCACGCATCATTTATCCGGTTCGCGTTTCCATTTTCTTTTCGCCTTCCTCTCTCTGTTGTCTTTTTCCACTCACGGCGCACTCATCGGCGCGTTAGAACAGCTCACACGAAAAACAGAAGGCCGACAGTGAGAACACAGCACGAAGAAAAAAAGAAAAAAAGAAAAGAGCAGAAAAATGCAAATGCGTGCGTTGAATGTCAACACC
Organism: Wallacemonas rigidus; assembly: GCA_030849045.1. Taxonomy (NCBI): domain Eukaryota; phylum Euglenozoa; class Kinetoplastea; order Trypanosomatida; family Trypanosomatidae; genus Wallacemonas; species Wallacemonas rigidus. The sequence goes on from JASAOL010000457.1 coordinate 12,039, forward strand.
GCGCCTCGTCGTGTAAATGGTCAGCGCAAGCCGTCCTCTTCGACGAAGGATCGCGCCGCTCCGACCAACGTCCCTTCCGCCACCTTCATCAGCCCTCCACGTAACCCGACTGTGTCCGCCAACCACATGAGCGCGACCTCGGCCGCCGCACCGCTTTTGTCTACGGAGCCAGGCCCGACCACTGCGCCGACGTCTGTTATGACGGATGTTCCGGTTGTGGAAGATTTCACGCCTGCACAAATGCTGGCCATGGCCGAAGCGTCTTACGCAAAGTGCCCGTGTGAGACGTGCGATGCGTATCGCGCCTTCTACGCGCAGCAGGTCGCGGATGCCGAGGCCGCCAGCGCTGCCGGACCCGCGGTACAGACGCCCCCACCCGCTTCTGTTGGTAGGACGCCGATGCACATTGCGGAGGGAGATGAGCTCTCGGCACCGGCCGTGCTGGATGATGACATGCCGTCGCCGAACGCCCCTGCGGGCAGCTACTACTTTGTACCTCGCCCGATGTCCCGCCAGCCGCCTGCCACGCAACCGCAACCTTCACCGACCCCCGCGCCGGTCCCCGCGGTGGATCTGATGGGCTCGCATCACCGTGGATCCCTGCGTCAGCAGTTTGGATCCGTGCCGATGCTGGCGATGACGCGCGCCGCGGCCACGAACCAAAACGCCTTCGCTGTCGCGCCGTCGATCCCGATGGCGCTGATGTGCGCGCCGATGCCTGCGGAGGCTTTTACTGGACGCGTGCACGCCCACCAGCCGTCGCTCTCCCCAGACCCTGCTCACACACAGTCTCTGAACGGGCCGAATGCCTACGGTGCTGACCGCCGCCCACGCCACTCATCCGGTAGCTACGCGTTCGAGTCCGTGAACGCCCCTGCGCCATCACGGGCGTTACAACGCGTAGGCTCAGGCGCCGCCCCCGCTTCGTCTGCCGCGGCCGCGTCCGCCGCTCGCCACGCTGAGGCTGTGGAGCGATTCCATCAGGTCGCGCCTGGCCACGTCGTCGAGCTCGCCTGCACACCGGAGGGAAAGGCTCTTTTGCAGGCTGCGCTGCGTGCACGAGAGGCGTCGGTGATGGATATTGTCGTACCGGAGCTGTGCACAGATATGGACACTGTCGCGCTCGATGCGAATGCGTGCCATGTGCTGCGCCTCACGGTGGAGCTCTGCACGCCCGAGCAGCTGATCGATATTGTGGGGAGTTTCCACGAAACGCTTGTCTTGAACATGTGCACCGTGTCCCAATACACCCGTCGCACCCTTCAAGCGCTCATGGACCGCCAGCAAACGGCTGCCGCTGCTGCCTCGCTTGACGACACCACTTCGTACCCGCTGGACTTCACGCCTATCGTCGAAGTTTTGGCCCAAAACGCCGTCTACCTCAGCGTCACACAGCAAGGCTGCATCTCGCTCATGCGTGTGTTTGAGCGGTGCGAGCCCTCACAGAAGGTGTTCCTCATGGCGCCGCTGATTCCATCCTTGGCCGTGTTGGCCTTCGATCCCTTCGGCAACTATGTGACGCAGTGCGCTGTCGAGCACAGCGAGGTCAGCGTCGCCGCGCACTACGTACTCAAATGCTTCGAGAACCAGCTGCTGCGCATGAGCTGCGATAAGTTCGCCAGCAACGTGGTCGAGAAGATCATTCGATGCTGCAGCAGTGAACCAGCGGTACGCGCCATGCTTCTGGATGAGCTTCTCTTCAATCCGGCCGCGCTGCAGGAGCTTGTGATGGACAGCTTCGGTAACTTTGTCGTTCAGTCCCTGATCGAGTCCTCCACCGACGCGAGCGAGATGAAGCGCATTTGCGATCGCCTGAAGCCTGTGCTGCCATCGAGCCCGTACGCCGTACGCATCGAAGGAAAGCTGAAGAACAAGCGTTGTTACGTGACCCCTGCCGCGGCCACTCACGCACCTTCGATGGGCTGCCAGCCGCACCAGCCGCCGTCGCATGCACTCGCGAGCTACGCGCCGAATCCGATCCGCGGTCTGCACATGAATCAGCGTCAGGTGCAGTGGCAAGCACTCCAGTAGCCTCAACGCGCTCCGCGCTACGCCGATGCGCAGCCCATAACATCCAGTGGAGACTAAATTAATTACGCCAGCTCGAGTAGTGCTGACGTGTACTGAACGACTTCTGTTTCGCTCTCTCTCTCTCTGTTTCGCCGCGTATTCTTGTTGATGGCAGTCGAACGGCGCAACCTGCTGTCTTCTGGCGTCGGTTCGTGCGCCTGTGACCATGCTCGGCTGTGGACCGCGCTCTTTTTCTCTTCTTTTTATTTTGGAGATTTTTATTTGTAGATTAGATTCGTAGAACTCACACACGCGTTTCTTTTTTTTTTTTTTCTTTTAAAGTTCATTTGTTCTCTTTTACTACTCATTTCCTACCCGTGACGTCGTTTTCTGAAATGCTGTGAGCGGGTGTCGACTTCCTTGCAGCACCACACCGACTAGATTTCTCCAAAGATTCATGTTTTCTCTCTTTCCCAATTCTCTTGTGAAGCGTCACGGCTTTTCCTTTTTCCCACCTACGTCGCCTCCCCTCTATACTTTTTTTTTTCGTTTTGCGCTCTTCGGAAGTCTGTCGCGGTGACACATAGTCGATTGGTTCAAACATAACGCTGATGCACAGACACACACGCACACACACGCGCGAGAAAAAAAAAAAGAAAAAGAAAATGAAAAACAAGATGTGCCTGCGACAAAAAACAACCAAACATCTCAAATCTGTTGAAATCACCGGCGTGCGCGCACCACATACACACACACACGCGCGCAGGAGCCGAATACTTTGGAAAAAAGAAGGAAAGAAAAGGAAGAACCTTATCGCTCTTTGCTTCGTTTCTTTTTCTGTGCTGAGTGTTGTGCCCTCGTGCTCCCTTTCTTTTTTCTTTTTCTTTTTTCTTTTTCTTATATACATAAAAACAGTGGATGAAAAAGATGTATACGGTCAGCGATGCGGCAAACAGCTCTAGATTGTTAATAGCCGCTGACGTGCGCGAGCCACAGGTTTGTTTGTTTTCCGTTCCTTGGTTGAGAGTTTTCGTTCTGCGATTGTCGTAGCAGCGGAAGAACAAGAGAACAACCGGAAAAAACAAAATACTTGTTGCAATCAATAGACCAACTTTTTCTTTAAACCCCCAAAACACACACGCACATGCAAAGAAACACCCAACGAGCTGACGCCATCTACGCGAACGATTGTACGTACACCCATCCCGTCGTGCGCTTTGAGATTTTTCTCCAGAAGAAAGGAAAGCACCCGAGCGGGATGATCTGCACTGTCATGCACGCGTGACATGACGACGCACGTGGTGCCTCCTTTTCATCGAAACAGAAGCGCGCGGTGTGGTGAGTACTACAGGATGCATTCGATCACGTATCGTCTTGTGTCCTTTTTTCTTTCTTTTTTTTTCTGCTGCCGACACACACGGTCGGGATCTCCCCTATGCTTCTCGCCGAATGCGCGCTTACCCTCAGATTCGCGTGCCTCTTCTCAATCCTTTTCTACTCTCCTCCCACTCCTCACTATCTCCTCCTTTATTGATATGTAATTTGAAAACAACACCAACAGCACTTCCGTCTTTTCGGAGGAAAAGAAACCGCACGAACAAAAGACGGGTGTGACATTGGCCTGCCTCGGCACGCTGCTATTCGCACGCCGCGCGTGGCTCCTCTTGTGTTGTCATTCACTCTCACACTCTTGTTCTGTTTGTTCTGTTCTTGTTTTGCGTTTGAGCTGCCGCGATTTGTGTATGATCACACCAGTAGAGCGTGACTGCATTCTCTTTCTTTGACACGTTCTCTCTTCGCCATGTACCTCTCCGCAGCGGGGCGTGGGGAGCAATCCCACAGAGAGCGGCAGGGACGGGATGATACCAGCGATTTTGTATCGAGGGTACCGCCAACAACGCCGTCGTCTTCCTCTGCCATCGCACCACACGACTCAACAGCAGCGGACACCACAGCACAGCAAGGCGAGACGCAGTGGCGGCGTGCACTCGACGCATACGCCACGCGCGAGTCGCTACCTGGAGAAGCTCGCACAGAGGAGAGAAGGGCTGGACGTGCGCACACATCTTCATCACTGCTGTCGCCACCATCGCGAGAAGACCCGGCCAACGCACACGACAAAGGCGCACAACCGCCACCTCAGCTCGTGGAAAGCGGTGCCCTCACCACCGTCACCTCAACCGCATTGAGCCACACAGAATCGCCGATGCGCATGTCTACGCGTCCGCGTCGCGCCCAGGCGGTTGGCGTGGGCCGCGGTGGTTTCACTGGACAAGACCGTCGCGTACGCACCGAAGCTTCCATTCCGCTGGAGATGGTGGATGTGGTCGGCGCGGCACACGCCCCACGGGAGGGTGGTGTGGCGTCTTCTGGAGGCGAGCGCAGGCGCGTGTCGCAGTCACTGACGCGCCCGTTGGCAGACGCGCGAGAAGCCCGTCGACGGCGACTGCAGCGTGAGAAGGCTCTCACGGGGCTTGGGCGGGCGTCCAATAGCCAGCACGGCGACGGCGGTGACGACGAAGAGGATGGCGCGTCTGCGGACGAGGATGATGTGTTCAGCTCGGATGCGGATAGTAGCGGTACCGATCAAGACGAGGGCAGTGATGAAGAGGCGGTTGGCACCGGCACGGTGATCTCTCCCAGTACCATCGTCTGTGTCTTGTCGACTTCCACCGCTCGTGAGCTGGCTCATGGACTCCATATGATCGCTGACACCAACTCTCCTCGCAGGGACGCGTCGACCGTCTTCAAGCTCCCTTCTGTACGTGGCCGGCGCGTGCTGACGATGGAGTGCGGTGGCTGGCTGCGCATGCGCGCGTCGCGTACCGGGACGGTGCAGCACCAACAGCAGCTTCGCGGGGGTCATGAGGCGACATGCGGCGTGTGGCTCCTCACGAGCTCCGCGCCGTCGCGACGGTCCCGCCTCCCACGCACAGCCTCTTCTTCTTCTCCAGCGTCCGCTGCGCTGCGACACACCCAACCCTGTCGATTGTGGGCTGTCTGCGGCCTACTCGGCGGTCAGATATGCGTGTATGATGTTTCTCACGATGCACTCCGCGCCTGGCCGCGCTTAATGCCACTGACAGTGCACGCGGAGCCCATTGTGGGCATCGTCCCCATGCACGTGGTGCGTTCCGACAGCACCGAGACGGGGACGGAGGGGGTGCGCCGCCGTGAAGGCCGAGACGCCTCTTGGCGTAGACGGCCTCTGGACACGCTGCAGCTGACGAGTCTGTTCCTCACGATGGATGCTAGCGGTCAGCTCGTGCTCTGGGAGCTCAGCGAGCGCGCGGCGGACGATGCGGCAAAAAGCACGAATGGCGGCTCACGCACACGCACTTCCCGCCCGCACGTCACGTGCCGGCAGTACGCTCTCGTCGACTGGCAAGACGCTGCCGCTGTCGACGCCGCGACAACAACGGGAGAGCACAGCGACGCTCTCGCCATCCGCCGCGACCAGGCCCCGCAAAGCTCGAGTGCACCGCGCAGGGAGCACGCCGGTCCTGCTGTGCTCGCCGACGCCACCGCACTGAACTCGACCGGCTTTCTTCTCAACCGACCGCTGGTCGCCACTGCCGACGCGTCCAGTGCTGCCGCCCCAGCGGCGAGGCGGCGCTCCACGCTGTGTGGTGGCACGACGGTGTATATGTACACGTGCACGGCCAGCTTCACGCGGCGTGTGCAGCGTGTTGAAGACGCCACGACTATCGAGAACAACGGGATCGACCAAGTGGCAGACGCTGAGGGTGGTTTGCCTTGGCACTGTCTGGTGCGCATGTTCCACGGTGTCGACCGCGCACGCGATGGCCTCATCACTTCCCTGTGCGCTGTTCGCAGTAGCCGCCTCGATGATGAGGATGAGGATGAGGAGGGTCATAAAGACTCGCCGCGTGTGCGCCTGTACTCCGGCCACGTGTGGGCTGGCACTAGCGGTGGCGTGCTCTGTGTCTGGGACGCCCGTACAGCGTATTTGCTGCGGCGCATCGCCCTCCCATCCACCTCTCCTGTGCACGTGTTGTCATGCACCGGACGTGCGGCCACCGAGGAGGTCTGGTCCTGCCAACTGGACGGCAGCGTCACCGCCTGGCACACGCGTACGTTTCAACTCAGCCAAGTTCTCCCGCTGAGCTACCCCCCTTTGCACGCACAGGCCACGTCACGCACCGCACGCACATCGAGCGGAGCAGACCGACCCCCCGCGCTGCGCGTGCGTGACGCGACGGACTTGGCATGGGCGCTTTACGGCGATCCCGCGCTCGCACCTGAGCAGATGACGACCACGGCCTCGAGTGGCCTCGGCGACCCGCTACGCACGTGGCGTCTCGGTGCACGTCAGCACTTTACGCTGGCCCTCGCTGCGCTGGAAACCGTGCGGCTTCGACGCGCCTGGACGGTGGCCACCGACGGTAGTGTGCGCACATGGCTCATACCCGATAGAGCCCCGCTCGCCTCGCACGTGCCGGTGCCGAACGTGGAGTCCGCGGCAGGCGAGGCCGAGGAAACCGATGGCGACAGGAATGGCACCAATGCAGGTGCCACACCGCGCCTCGACCCAGACGATGTCCGTGCCTTCCTCCACCGCACGGCCGAGGCGATGGTCGCCATGCAGACAGACTACGAGGCGAGGCTGGCCGCTAAGGCCGATCAGATCCGTAAGCTGGAACAACGCAATCGAATTCTGGCAGAGGCTCTGCGTCGAGCTGCGGAGACGGAGATGGAGAAGCTCGACAAGTCCTCCGCATCACACAGTGGAGTGTCGGCTTCCGTGAACGCCTCGAGCACCGTAGCCACCTCAGCCGCGACAATTTCAGAGCGAGCCTCTGGAGGGCACGAGGAAGACGTTTACCATGCGGCGCACACGGCAGGAGAGGTGGAAACGGCACTTCCCACGCTTTCTGCACCGCAATCCGAGCCTGCAGCCCCACCACTGCCGCTCTCCTCACCATCTCGACCGGATGTTCTCATGAGTCTGCTTGACGATCTACGTGCGCGTCTCGACGACAGCCTCGCCGCCGAGGAGCACTGGCAGCGACGATTGACCGCACACGAGCTGCTCTCACTCGAAGAACGCACCCGTTCACACGATGGCGAAACCGTGGATAGTGACCACCCCCACAGCACCCCCACCACACGGCCATCTGCTCACCAACAAGAGGATGACCACGAAGGCGGGAGAGCACCGGCACACTGTGAGCACGCCAGCGTACGTACAGGCCCTGTGAGGCGCTTCTCATCACATGCGATCAAGCAGAGTGGACGCCCACCCGCCGCGAGGGCTGCCTCCGTCTCGACTCCCGTCTCCACCCCTGCCCGCACACACTCACTGACGACATCACCTATCCGTCCCTACGAATTTTACCCTTCTCCCATTCTCGACAGTAGAATCGGTGTGGCAGTAAGTGGAGCCGAATCCGATGCGTATGGTGAGAGGGGTGAGACGGATGGCGAGCGGCCGTCTGCGCATGCCCCCCGCACGAACCGCGCCATCCACTCACCAACACTGCTGGATGCCTGGGTAGCGCGGTGTGTGTGAGGGATCCGTGATGGATCGCGAGACGTGCCCACCGACTACGCGCAGAGAGACCCGCTGATAGTCTCTGAGACGGTCTCACTCTTTCTTTTTTGCTTGTTTGTTTCTTCTTGCGTTCCCCCCTCGCTGATGCTAGACACTAGACCACAAATAGTAACGTCAGGAATCAACGTGTAATTTCACGCACACACACACACACACATACACACACACAACGAAAAAACAAACAAACAAACAAACAAACAAAAAAAAAAAAAAAACTGTGTGGAAGCGGAATGCAATGGCGCTCGCTAGGTGCCGATGGGCCCCGCCACTCGGCGCGCGTACCCGCTGTGCGACGGCTGATCATCCGAGGCCCCGTTCTTCTTGTTCTACCCCCCCTGCTCCTCTCTCTCTGGTCTTCTCTACCTCATTGTCCCCCCCGCCTCTCCTCTCCTCTCCTAGCTGTCTCTTTCGGTTTTCTTTTCTTGCAACAAGAACTACACACGTCGACCTGTTCTTTCAGAAACGCGGCCTCGCGTTTTCCCTTTTCTTCTTCCTGCCAATGTCGGAGACGGGGACGGCTGACAAAGTACGTGAGGCTTTGAGTGTGTTTGAAGCGTTGCGTGCCGTCATGGACGCGGAGACGGCGTCGGACCCTACGCTGTCGTGTCCACGGCAGGCACCCAACACACAACCGCAGACGTCGAGCTCGACTTCTCCGACGCACTCTAGCAGTCCACCAAAACTGTCGATGAACCGCAGGGAGGGGGATAAGAAGAAGATGAAGAAGAATAAGCCAGGCGTGCTGCCCTCATCTTCACTCGGAGGCGAGGCGACAGCTGGGCGGCGCGGTAGCGAGGTGAATGACATCGATGCGTACGCATACACGAGTCCTGAAGCGCTCGAGGCGATGAGCGTCGCCGCGCTTCGTCGTCGCTTAGTGACCTCCGAAGGTCTTCTCCACCGCCTTCACCGACAACACCGTGCGCTGGAACACAAGTTCGTCTTTCTTGAGTCGCAGAATGATGAGTTGGCGCTGAAGGTGCAGCACCTTGAAGCCGCGGAGACGGATCTCGACGCACGCGTGAAGGCCCGTTGTGAGGCCCGCGAGGCTGATCTGCGTGCTCACCAACAGGCCGCGCTCAAGTCTGTGCAGGCGAGGCACCAAAAGGACCTGGCCGCCTTGACGAAACGACACACAACCGCCATACACGAGTTGGAGGCCGCGCTGGCGGATGCCACCGCCGCACGGGCGAGCTCCCGTGACATGGATGATGCGCACCGTGCACAGATGGAGGCAGTACAGAAAGAAGCGGCCGCCCTCCGTCAGGAGAATGAGCTGTTGCAGGCATCCCTGTCCGCATGCGAGTCCCGCCTGGCGTCCTTTTCGCAGGAGGCACCGAGCCACGACACTGCTGCACCGAGTGCTGGTCACGCCCCGTCACGCTCTGAGCTCCCCAGGCATGTGACGCGCCTTCAGGATCAAGTCATCACACTCGAATTCCGCCTCAAGCAGATGGAGCTCCACTGCCAAGATCTCCAGCGCATCCAGCTCGCGGCTGTTCTTGATGGCGAGAAGACAGCGGCGACAGGGACGGCCGCTGGTGGGAAGAAACCATTGAGTGCACTGGTCAACGCCGAGGTGCGAAAGCTATTCGAGTGCATGAAGCGACGCATGATCGCAGATGCTGTTGTCATGGAGGCGGAGCGCTCTCGTCTCAACGAACTGCTGTACGGATTGGAACACGAAGTCGCTTCACGCGATTGATTGGGCGCGGGTGTGAATGAAAAGGAGGACATCGGGGGAGGCGAAAAAGCAAACGGAAAGCGAAGAGAACATAGTTCTCTCATCGTATGTCCCTTGTTCTTATACCTGCGCCGCTAGATATGACAGGGTTATACCCCCTTTTTTTTTTCGAGAACAAAGCACAAAAAAAAAAAAAGACATAGATTTCACCTTAGATTGCTTTCTTTCTCTTCTCCTACACGTCGCGGACAACCAGAAATTTGAAATAACAAACCAGAAAAAACTATTCTCGCCCCTCGGATCTCGCTGACAGTCTGCGCGCGCGACTACGTCAGCAGTGAAGAACGCGCCAGCACACCGCCGTCACGTGCTCACACCCCTCTGTTTCCTCTGCTCATCGACGTCTTCTTCTAGTCTTCCCACGTGCGCATGCCACGTGCACGGGGCACCTCCATCCAAAGAAACGCGAGTCAACGCGTTGCTTCGTCGACACCGTCCCCTCGCCATCCCTTTCCCTTTCCCTGGTACGTACCCTTCACTTTTGTCTCTCATACAATCCTGTTCTTCCAACCCTCCTTTTTTTTTTTCGTGGATCCTTCTCTTCCCCTCTCAATTCTTCGTCTCCAAGTCTTTTATTAGTGTGAGCTATCCTCGATTTGTTTCCACCTCGGCTCCTTCTCCCTCGCTTTGCATCCTCTTGACCCCACATACATACCATTGTAGATATCCAACCTCACCCGCGCGAATTCACCGCTTGACACACAAAAAGGATCGACCAACGAAAGCAAGGACACAGAGACGAAGACGCGACAGCCATGTCCAATCGCCAGATAATTCAAACCTTCGATGAGTACCAGAAGGCGCGCGTGAAGTTTGTCCAGACCGTGGCGGACCTTGCGTCGAAGCCGCAACACATCGAGGCCCTTCAGCAGGCCGGTGTGATGCAGCTGCTGCGTCCTCTTCTCCTCGACAGCGTGCCCTCCATTCAACAGTCTGCCGCTCTTGCACTTGGTCGCCTCGCCAACTACAACGAGGAGCTCGCGGAGAACGTTGTGTCCGGTGACATCCTCGCTCAGCTCGTGTACTCACTGGGCGACCAGAACCGTTACTACAAGAAGTCCGCGGCCTTCGTGCTTCGCAGTGTGGCTCGTCACAGCCCGCAGCTGGCACAGGCAGTGGTGGACAGCCAAGCCGTCGAGGCCCTCGTTGGCTGCCTGGAAGAGTTCGACCCCACCGTCAAGGAGAGTGCAGCGTGGGCGCTGGGCTACATCGCGCGCCACAACGCCGAGCTCGCGCAGGAGGTCGTGGACAAGGGCGCGATCCCCCCGTTGGTGCTGTGCGTGCAGGAGCCTGAGCTGTCCCTCAAGCGCATTGCCGCGTCGACGCTCTCTGATATCGCGAAGCACTCACCTGAGCTCGCGCAGGCCTTGGTGGACCAGGATGCCATTACCCATCTGGCACCACTCATCACCAGCAGCGACGCGAAGCTCAAGCGCCAGGTCTGCCAGTGCCTCGCGCAGATTGCTAAACACAGTGTGGAGCTCGCGGAGCTTGTGGTCGAAGGCGAGATCTTCCCGAAGATCTTCGTACTGCTCAAGGACAGCGACGAGGTGGTCCGCAAGAACGCGGCGACGTGCATCCGCGAGGTCGCCAAGCACACTCCGGAACTGGCCCAACTGGTCGTGAATGCCGGTGGTGTCGGCGCCCTGGTGGACTACACCACGTCAACGACGGGCAGCACGCGCCTGCCGGGCATCATGACGCTCGGCTACATCGCGGCCTTCTCCGAGACGCTCGCACTCGCGGTCATTGTATCGCACGGCATCCAACCTATCGCCTCGGCCCTGGAGAGGGAGCCCGAGGACCACATCAAGGCCGCGGCGGCGTGGTCTCTTGGTCAGCTCGGCCGTCACAGCGCCGACCACGCCAAGGCCGTGGCAGACGGCAACGTGCTGCCCAAATTACTGGACGTCTATTTGAGCCCCAACAGTTCTGACGACCTCCGCACCAAGAGCAAACGTGCGTTGAAGAATATCATTCAACACTGTGTGCATCTGCCAGCGTTGGAGCCCCTGCTCCACCCCGACGCGCCGGAGAATGTGCTCAAGTACGTGTGCGGTCAGTACGCCAAGGTGCTCCCGACCGACATCACCGCCAAGCGCGAGTTCGTAGCTAACAAGGGCCTCGCGACGGTGCAGCGGATTCGCGCGGAGCCTGGCAGCAAGCTGGCGGAGTACATTCAGATCATCAATCACTGTTACCCTCCAGAAATCGTCCAGTACTACTCGCCCGAGTACGCGCAGACGTTCTTGGAGAAGATCGAAAGCTACCACATCCAATCGCACTGATCCGAAGCCCAACAGAGCCTGGCGGATGCAGCCGACAAGGAGGGCAACAAATGCGACAGATCATGGTGGACATCCAAGTGAGAAGAAGAAAAAAGAAAAACGAGGAGGCGTGCGTGTGTATTTGTGTGGGTATATGCGCGTGAGAGAGAAGAGTAGAGAAGGTCACGTCCCCACACACATACGCGTTCGACGTCGTTAGATGATGGTCATACTGCCTTCTTCATTCTTTGTCCTTATTCGTTTGTTAGTTTATAGTGCTCACATGTACATATTGTTGCTTGTTTGGGGAGTAGTACGAGTTTGTTTGGTTGTGATTGGCTCTCCCAGCACTACTTTGTCTTTGTTTACTTCTTTCGTCCAACACTCTCTTTGTTGCGATGAAGAGCACGGTTTTTTTTTCTCATGTACTGACTACAAGAACCTTGATTCAGAAAAAGCAAACAAAGAAAAATGAATCCGTGCCAACAACAACAGAAACTGTGAAGGAGTGCCGCTCTGGTTGGTGCCTTCTGCACTTCCCACAGCTCGATCCACACCCTCATACACACACCTACACACACTTGTACAGTTGTGCAGTTGATGTCGGTGCGAATCGCGAAAAAAGGTGAGACGATGGAGTGACTGATGTCGCTGCGCGGTGATCCGCCAACTTTACCTATCTCACGCACACGCACACATCTGCTCGGCAGCAACAAGGCATTGGGAGAGATGATGGACCGACGTGTACTCTCGGTATTCCTCCGTTTGCACGTGTGCATGTCATTCACTGGTGGAGGCACCACGTGTCGAAGAGCTCGGGTAGTGGCGGCCGAGGGACGTCCTTTCCTACCATTTCATCGGCTCAATGAGGTAAAAGTTGTCACACAAACAAGCAAACAAAAAAAAGCAGTTGATCTCTTTGACGTTACGCGAAGCCTCTATGCCTCCCTCGCTCTCTTGGATGCCTTTCTTTCTTTCATTGTCCGATTGGACACGATGTGTGCAAAAAAGGTTGGGAGCGACACACAGCGAATCGATCGCAACACAACACGAGAAAACGTGTCGAATCGACAAAGGCAACGCGAAGCGCGTCGACTGACAGAAAGAGAGCCACATACATACTCATTACCTTTTTATTATTATTATTATTTTTTTTTTGCTGCTGCTTCTGCGGCACTCACGTGTGAAGACGGATAATTACCCTCATTTTATTTTTGTTTTCGTTGCCGGTTGGCTCTGTGCTGCACTGTTCATCTTCCGCAACCAGAAAAAAGAAAGCCGAAGGCAGCAGGTGAACTATACGAGAACCTAAACACCCACCCGCATACATACACACTTTTTTTTTTCTGTTCGGCTCATACGAAAATCTATTTCACACTAGATACATGTCTACACCCGAGGGCCAACCCGTTTGCTGGATCTGCCAATGCGGTCCTGGCGACGTGGCTGATGAGGACGTGGTGACGCGTGACGCACGCACGCCGAGCGAAGCAGCCACGCCCCTGCTCTCGTCAGAAACGCACACACAACTGGCATCGTCCCCGCTGACATCGGGCGAGACTCGCAGTGCGCCAGAACCGCTGTGCGAGGATCGATGCCTCTGTGTCGGTGTGATGTCCCGTGTCCATCTGAGCTGTTTAAACGAGTGGGTGCTCCGGCGCGGCCATAAAAACTGCAGCTTGTGCGGTGCGACGTACCATATTATATCGGTCCTTGATGCAGATGACGGCACCATCGCGCTCGCGGGAGCCGCACAGCTAGCTGTGCCACACGGTGTGTGGGCCGCGTGGAACATTCACGTGCGCTACGCCCTTCGTTGGCTGAAGCTGGTGTTGCTGGCTGTGCTCGCCGTGGCGCGCATAGTACAGCTGCCCTTCTCCTGCGGCCTCGTCCTACGCGCTGTGTACGTGGATATGGCTCTTCTCCCGGTCATGTCGCGCGTGTACGCGCGCTTCTCTCCGCAAGACATCACCAACAGCACACCGGTGATGCTGCGTCCGCGTCTTGATGCCGACGTGCGGTACACCTTGAACACGCGAGAGTGGCTGTGCCGTGAGGGCAGTGCACATGGGGACGTCATATGCGTGCTTGCGCCGTGGATTGCGGCGATGGCACCGGCGGTTCTCGATCGCACCAGCAACGCCGCCCACGCAGGTGTTGCGCTCTTGCAGTGCCTGTCCACCGGCACCATCGCGACGATCCTCTGTTACGCCCTTGTCTTCTCCTGGCGGCATTTTTCCCAGCAGATTTCCGTGATCGACGCGCTGCGCGACGCCCACAATCGCGAGGTGGCGGCCATCATCAATCTACCCGCCCCCGCCCGTCGTTTCGCGCGGCTGTCACTCGTCCGTCGTTGGTGGTCACTCCCCCAACTCGCACCGCCGCGCCTTCTCCATCTCGTTGTCGGCCTCTCAGGTGTGTTTGGCTGGTTCTTGACGAGCGTGGTCGTCGCCGTGCTGTGGTGGGTCTCCTGCAAGCCAGACCAGAGAGTACCGCCGCTAGTGATTGAGGCAGTGTATATGGGCCCGCCGGCAGAGCTGGACGAGGTGGGCCAAGCGATCGATGCGACCGCGCTTCTTCAAGAAGCACGCGGTGCTCAGCTTGGGACGGCAGCGGCCCCACGGATGCCCGCGCCTGCCGGCTCCGCTGCAGCCGCTCTCCATCATATGGAGTCTGCGCCTCTCTTGGGTCGCCGCCGACGGCGTGCGCTGGAGCATCAGCGGCG
>JASAOL010000458.1:0-27109 GCA_030849045.1 Wallacemonas rigidus
GTGCCGCTGTGGCGCGCGCGAGCGGTGCTGGTGCTGACGGTGAATCTGGCGCTGGTGCTGACGCCGAGGACGCTGTCGCGCACGAGCTGCGCGTTGAACAGGTTGTGGCCGACTTCCTGCGCGAGTGCCAGACGTGACGCGGTGGTGAAGCCGCCGCTTCCGCTGCGTCGTGTGTCGATACCGCGGTGATGAGTGTCACGGTGCTCTGCGTTGTGTCGTGCGCCGTTGCGGTTTTCTCAGGTCCCGCTCTCGTTGATCGGCATGCGTCGATGTCGGGTAGATGTTGTCAGCGGCCGTCGCACACGTTCTGTTATGGTTCTCATTTCGTTTGCTGCGGATGCATGTTTAACCAGTTGCTCGGACCGCACTGAGTTCTTCTTCGGTTCTTTTCTTTCCGGCAAACTCTCGCTTTTCTCTCGGAAAGGCAGCCGTCGTCTACCGCGCTTCAGCGGCGTGTTGAGCCTCCTTGATGCCACGAGGTGAGCAGTGTGGTTTGACCGCACAAGGTGACGTCACGGGTCACAGAACTTCTGTTCCTATCACCTGAAATGTTGACCTCGTCTGCTTTCTCTCGTAGCCTTCTTCAGGCCCTCCGTGTCGCTATCAGTACCTTGTTATTTCTTCCCTTGTCTACGTGTTGCCACAAGTCTCTGTCGCGGAGGGCGCTTCGAGTATGCTCACAGACACTCCGTACCACTCGCCACACGGGAAACACAACGCGCGTGAATCTTTGGACGTGTGTTATTCGCCAGTCTTTTTACTCGGGCCCATCGCGTCTTGGAGCTTCCCCCCTCCGTTCCATGGCATTGGCGATGGTGGTGCTCCTAATTTATACACATGTTTATGAGCCCCTGTGCGTCCTCATCGGTTTACCGTGTGTGTTCTCCGCGTGCCGTGTCCACCTCCTCATCCCCATAGCAACGAGCGAATGTCCCCCACTCCTCTTTTCATTCACGTCTCGCTCCTTACCGCCCCTCTGTCTCTCTGTCTTTGTTTTCAACTGGGAACCCTACACCGCGCTTCGCGTGCGTACTCTGGAGGAACTTTTTTTGACGCTCACTCTCTTTTTTCTTTTTGTCCGCGTCTTGCCATTCTCTTCGCTGCAAGCCGCTGTCTCGGGAAGTACCTCTTTCGTTTTTTCCCTCTCTTGTTTGGAGACGTACACCTCCGTACCGTCATTTTACGAGGCGTGAGGAGTACGGACACAAACCCATCGTCACACGCAAGCGCTTCCTCAACGACTCCGTTTTTACCTTTTTTTGCTTTCCGTCGTGTGCCCATTCTTGTCTTCTCTTCTTCTCTTCACCACCACCTTTGCTCACTTTTTCACGCCAGTGTCGGTTCTTTTCCCCGCCTTCTTCTTCTTGTCTCTTTTTCTTTTATTTCGCTGTTCCTGTGCTTAGCCTCCTCGTACCCCAGAACAACATCAAAAGAAAAACTCACTCGTGCACAGCGAGACAAGAAGAAAGAGATAAAAAACGCTCAATCGCCTCACACCAAAGAACACACTAGCGGAATTGTGCGATCGCGCGCGCTCTGTACAAAGCTTCTTAAGCCCTGCGGGTTGCACGCACGCGTTTAAACAAAAAAATAAACTCAGCGCACTGAAGGGAATCGATCAGCCCACTCGCGCGCGACGAGCCCCCTTTTACTGACAGCAGGCACAGACCAACGGAAGAGAGAGATAGAGATAGAGTACAGGCGAGAGACAACGGACAGCCGCGCACCTTGAGCTTGTTCGGTTCCGTGTTCGTCTCAAACAGCTACTAGGTCTCAGACGGTACTCGTGCATCATCGCGGCGCGGTCATTGTTTCTGTTTGGCAGCGTTTCCTTTTCATCGCAACTCTCGCTGAGTCATTTTTTTTTCTCATAATCACCCGTCCGCAGCATGGGAGCCAGCCCCAGCCGCGACGCGCAGCAGCGCATGCTCGACGCGCTCTGCTCCACGGAAGCACTCACTGATCAGAAAAAGAAGCGCCAGGTTGTGCTCGTACCACTGACCTCATCTTTCATGAATCGTGTCAGCACCTCGGCCACGACCTCGGAGCTGCGGCTGGATGCCAGCCCAGAGGAGCTCCCTCTTGTGCAGCAGCTCATGCGCGCGTACAGGGAGCCCAAGGTTCAGTTCTGCCTGCGGCATAACGGCTGGGGCCGTGCGGATAGCATACCCCCATTCTTGTACGTGAACAGTGCGACGGCCCTGTACGAGGCGACGGTCAAGGCGTACGATCAGCGCCTGCTCGCCTCGGACAAAGCGCTGGCGGATTTGTGGCAATCGCAAACACTAAGCCACATGGCAGCGCATGAGGGCAACCGACCTTCGACGGCCTCGAGCCGTGCGGAGGCGCAGCGACGTCAGCTCTACCCCATTCCGTGTGCGATTTGTTTTCAATATGCGACCGGTGTCACGGACTACCCCGATGATGACAGTGCGAGCAGTAGCGACAGCGCGCACAGCGGGAGTCGACGCAGTAAGGATAGTCTTGGCAGTCGCGGGAGTAACCACAGTCGCCGCAGCAATCTCGCCGCAGGCCGCATCGCCCCCATGGGCAGCGTGGTGATGGGACCAGAGTCTTCCATTATGGTGGTGGGCTTCATCGGCATTGTGCCGACTTGGACGGGGCCGGCCGGTGAGTTCCTGAAGCCACCACCAACTTGGTGTGAAGGGGCCGACAAGGATCATCCCGCGTCCACGTCGCGGTCAGCCACCACTGGGACGCGCCACACACCCGCGAGTCTGTCTACCGACGACACCGCGTTGACAACGCCCACCCAAGCGAGTGAGTGGGAGCTTGTGACCTTTATCTCCAAGGCCGCGGGTGACCAATATCTGAGTCGTGCACTATTCTCGGCTGCGTACAGTTACGTCAGCGAGTGCCGACGCGCGGGCATCGCGGGCTGCGCGCCCCTACCGCCCCTGCGCTACGCCTCGTTCTTGACCGATGTGTCGTTCCTTTCGTTCCTCCGTGAGATACGCCTGCGTGCGATGGATTTCCGTTGGAACAGCACGCTGTCCCTCGCTTCGCGCCAGCTCGAAATCACCGCGGACGAACCAAAGGTGAAGTCTTCCTCTGCTGGCACCGCGTCTGGCCCGCAGCACAATCGCATGCTCATTGGCCACCTCACTAGTGAACAGGCGATGGCATGGTGCTCGCTGCTCGCCGAGGCCCAACCGACCGTCGGCTATCATCCTATCGCGCCTGTGCCCGTTTACTATTTTTACGGCTTTGTGTCTGTACCCGTCGAGGCGAACGTGTTGAACCAGGCCCGCGGCTTGCTTTTCTGGACAAAGCCAAGCAGCGCGCGCTTGCTCGAGACGCTTCTGAAGAAGAGCGGCCTACCGAGCCAAGGCGGCCCGGCAATCCTCGACCTGATCGCACCTCAGCTTCCACTTGGTTCCATTGTGCAGCAGCGCAGCAAGAGTGATGCAGATGATCGCGCCAGCAACAAGAGCACACCTGGATCGGTGAGGGATTCCGCAGATCAACTGAGGCGCCGTCACTCGCCAGCAGAAACACAGCGCGATGTGTCCCTCTATGCCATCGTTTCCCTGCGTCCGATCGACAACAGTGTCGGCGCTCCGGCCGCATCATCGTCCTCTCGGTCCTCTCGGTCGTCAACGTCCAGCGCTAGCCAAGCACTCGCCAAGGCATCGAATGTGGCTGGTGTGATGTGCGTCAACGGGTCCCTTACGACCCTCGTCGTACGCCAACGCGTGAATCTTCTCACCGGCGAGTTCTCACTACCCAGCTGGCAAATCGTGACCGATGCGAACGAGGCCATCGACGACGCATGTGCGGAGGAGGTTGTCGAGTGGGACATGGAGACGAATCGCAGCAGTCAGGCGCGCAGCCACGCCGGGAGCAGCGACGGCGGTGCTGGACCCGAAGTCCCATTAATCACTTTCGAGGTTCTCTTGTCGTGGATCAAGGGCGTGTACCTCCGCGGGCGCCAGGCGGATCCGGCGCACGTGAATTGGCTCCGCGCTTTTACAAGCGACTTCTACGAGCCGTCACGACCGACGCCAGGCAAAGCCGTGGCGACCGCAACAAAGACGGGCACCTCCCCATCGGCGGAAAGCACGACCAGCCGCACGGACAAGGCTGGGTCTGACGCGTGCATTCGCCTGCCACTCACGCGCGCCGCACTCGATGCCTTCATTGAGCAGACGCAGCGCACCACACCATCGGAAGTCCGCCCGACGGAGGATACGGCCTTTCTTCACATCTGGGACGCGCAGCCGCCGAACGTGTGTACGCCGGGCTTCTCCACGTCAGCCGCCCCGCGCGGTCAGCAAAAAGAGGGTCACCTCTACATGGCCTTAATCCCCGACTACGTGCGTACACGAGAGGAGGCTCGTAAAGCGACCCAAGCCGCCCCTGCATCGGACCCACAGATCCGAAAGAAGGACAAAATGGTTGAAGTGCTCAACAACCTCGCCATTGACCCCCGCACGATGACGCGGCCGACGTTGAAGCAGCGCAGCCGTGCGGAAGGGAGGCGCGGCGAGGGTGGTGACCGTGGCAACACCACGACGCCGTCCGCTCCACTCGCCTCTGATCCGCGCTATCCCAACGCGACCCACAGCCAGAATAACACATCCAACACCCCGACGAGCCATGCGCCACCGAGACCGCACAGCTACAGCCAACGCAGCTCCTCGATAAACAGCGAGATCGAGAGCGGCCTCGCCTCGCCCACCTCCACCATCTCCAACCTCGGTCTCCAGCAGATTTGGGTTACTGGCAGTCAATACAACGCCCGCGGATCACAGTCACGTGGTGCTGGTGCTGCGGCTAGTGCCGGCTATCGCCAACGCGTACCACCAGCTATGACGGCCTTCAACGTCGCGACAGGCGGTGCGCTGAACACGGGCGGATCTGCCAGCCGTCGCGGTAGTCGTCGTCAAGACATGTTCGTCTCGACGCCGCAGTCTCCGTACACCGCACACAGCGCCCGCCCCACACTTGGACACAGCTTCAGCTCCGCTGACAGCCAACACATCGCGACACCCATGTCTTTGAATTTTTCCGACGACGCCGCCTTGAGCCTCAGCAAAGGTAACACGAGTAGCCGCACCAATACCCACTACGCCCACAACACAGTCACACCCTCCATTCTTGTAGGTCCTCAGGCACTGACGACCACGGCACCAGCTGGTCGTGTGAGCTGCGTGAGCACGAGTAGGCACGGCAGCCCGGCTGAGAACAGCAGCACCCGTGGTAGTGTCACTGAGTACTGTATGCTCGCCTGCACGGCGAGTCTGAGCGCCAACGACATTGATAACCAGTATGGCCTTCAGCGCGGCTTGAGCACCATGGACGCGCCGGTCGGATACAGCACCTACGGCGCCGACTGCTACGACTATTACAGTGTCGCGGAAGGTTTCAGCGCCACTGGGGGGTCGGCGTACACGGCGCCACCGCCTCTTCAGCCGTCGCCCGCCTCACAGTCGTCGCATCGACCGCCACAGCCCACAGCTCCCGCTCCGCAGATTCAGCGTCGTTTGTCCACACCTGTGGTTCCGCAGACGGGTGCGACCGGTGCCACCAAGATGTCTGTCGCGCCGGTGTCCCGCGCGCGCCCTTCGATGCCTGCGACGACGGCATCATCCATGCCCAGCGCCATCGCGGAGATGCGTGATATGTACGGACTTGATGGTTTCAACTACCCGCCGACCAACGCCAGCGCGATGGCGCAGCCATCCAGACATTCGTCGCATCGTCCACTGAACAGCCATCACACGGGCGTGACCCCCCACACAGTGATGGTGGACTGCCCCACCAGCCAGCCGTGTACCCCGCACAGTCCACAGAGTCCATCATCCCGCGCACCCGCCAGTCAAGGCGCATCAACCAGTGAATGCGGCAATGACAGCGCACGGGGAAATGACGTGCACAGTGCGAAGGAGTTTCTCGCGACATCAGACGGTAGTAATGTCTACCGGTGGAACTGGCGTAACACAACGCCGCTGAGCTAGTGCCCGCCTTTTGCCCCGTGAAACCGATTCCGCCTTCTTTGTTCTCAGAAGGCATGTGAAGTACCAATGAATGGTATCTTTTGTTGTCACTGTTGTTGTTATTTTTCTCCTTCAGCACACCTTCTCTGTGCTTTTGACCTTCACAACTCTTCGTTTTACTTTGTTTTGTTTTATTTCATTATCCATAGCGTCGTGTGCACTCGACTCACTTTTCCCCTTCTACCTCCGGTTGTCGACAATGACTGCAGGGATCTATCGTGCTTCAAGACGAACGCATCAATATCGGTAGCCCTCAGCTTCATTGTTTGGTTTATCCCCCTTTTTTTGTCTGAATTCTCTTTTTTTGTTTTGTTTTGTTCGCATTTGAGCTCATCGAATCACAAAATCATGTCGGAAATTTGCGACAAACAAATGAACACACTGCGCTGCACCATGCGAACCTTCTTCATTTCCTTGCTGGTCGCTTCTTGAATCGGTACCTTTCTCTCACCTGGTGAGGCGCGCGTATTTCTTTCGAGGAAGATGTGGGGCTGCCAGCACCACTTCAAGTAAAGGGAGCGTGGAGTCGCCGGATACACATGTGTGTGGTTGAGCAGTGAAGTGTGTAGGACGCACAAATCACGAGTTTTGTTCTTCGCCGCCGCTGCGACGCACACATGTTGGAGCGGGAGCGCTTTGCACGCTTTTTCCCCT
The DNA here is from genome assembly GCA_030849045.1 of Wallacemonas rigidus. Classification (NCBI taxonomy): domain Eukaryota; phylum Euglenozoa; class Kinetoplastea; order Trypanosomatida; family Trypanosomatidae; genus Wallacemonas; species Wallacemonas rigidus. Next base: position 6,675 of record JASAOL010000458.1, read on the forward strand.
TCTCTCTCTCTGTCTCTCGAAAGAAATGATGCTCAGTTACTCGGAGACGCTCACGCGAGGATGACTGCGCGGATAGTTGACCGGCTTTGGAGGTCTCTTTCCGTTGAAACACGCCTTTAATTTCGTGACTGAACGCCAACTTTTTTTTTTTTACGTTTAGTTTGGTCCAGGTGTGCTTCCACACTTCACTCTCTCTACTTTATTTTGCCGCTCACTTTTTTTTTTCTTTTTTTCTCTTATGTGCAAACAGCGTTTTTTTTTTTTTGCTTTTCTTCTCTGCTGTTATTTCTCAGCGTGGTATGGTTCGTCGATGTTTAGGGGATTTCATTGAGGCGTCTGCTGTGCTCGCCGACTGTGACTGTCTGAGCTGTTGATATTCCCAAACACGCCTCTCGTGCGGCACAGCGCGAGGAGAAGGAAACGTCTCTCTTCCCCGCTCCTTGTTCTGATCGCTCAGTGAGGAAAAAAAAAAAGCACGAGCGGCACCAGAGAAGGATCTTGCAACGGACCGTGCTTTTTCTCTTGTTATGCTCGTTGCGCTGACAGTGTGGTCCTCGCCGCACATACACTTTAATGCCGTCGTGCGAAACACCTTGTACACACACACAGAGACACACACACACACACAAAACAAAACAAAACAGAACAGCAACAAATAAACAAATTTGAAGAAAAGCAAACCAACAAAACAAAGGTAGGATGAAGCGATTGAAGCGAGCAGTGCCTCATTTGTGTTTTTCACCAACGTCACTGAAGTCGATCTCTGAGTTTCAGACAAGTCAGCGTGTGCATGTACACATCCGAAAACGTACGGGCTCCGTCGCATCCTCTGCTCATCACACTCGTGTGCCCACCTACCTCTCACGATGTCTCTTCGATTACGACGCCGGCGACAGTCAGAAGAACAGGCGTCTCAGAAGTTTTGCCGCACGTATCGTTCGGGCTGCGTTTCTGGTTCATGTAGATGCTACGTATCTCGATGAGCGTATTTGTGCGCTTTCGCGATCTCCCTTCACCGTCTTCTCCACTCGCTCGTACCTGTCCCTCTCTTTTTTTTTTTTTCACTTTTTTCCTTCATGTTTTCATTTGCTTGTTTCTTGTACCCGTTTGCGGCACCTATGTACGCCTGTCTCGACAGAGTATATCTGTTGCCCTTCGTCTCTAATCTTTTTTTTTTGTTTTTTAAATTCGCTGCTCAGCCTCTTTTGATCTCGTGCTGTTTGCGAAACTAAGCTGGAAACGAGCGGAGGTGGAATTAAACAGAGAAAGGAAACATCTGTGATCGAAACTCACCGAAGTGCTACCAAGGAGCACTCTGTGTCGTACACTTACTCTTCTCTCTCTTCTTGTTCTTTGACTGGTCCTCTGTTGGTTAGCCTGTGTCGCTTCTCCTCTCTCTCTCTGTGCTGTGAGCGGTTCTCAGTTTTTGTTTCTAAATTTCTCCTTCTCCTTTTTCTTTTTTTTTCCGCTCGCCTTGTCTCTAGATTGAACTCCTCTTCCATCCCACTGTGCGTTTTACATCGGGCAGTTACTTGGCAGCTCACTTCAAGAAGACAACTCTCGCATCGGCCATCTGTGCGTCCTACTTCTCTCTTGATTTACTCTTGTGTACTTTTTGCATCGCGAGAGTACGTACGACGCACGGTACATCAGAACACCAGGATACATCAGCACCCAGGTCACAGCAGAATTCTCAACACTGCCTCCTCGTTCTGATGGGTCTTGCGCCATCGCGACAGCAGTACACGGGCGCTCCCGCCGGCAACGGCCAGGACACAGCCGCCCAGCGACAGGGCGAGCTCAATAAGGACTTGGCGAGCACAGCAGCCTCAGAGGCCTTACTGCCATTCATTAGCCGCGCGCCGGATGGCTACACCTACCAAGATGAGACCGCCGCTGGGGTAGCGGACGAGGACGCAGCTGCAGACGCACCAGCCCCCAAACCCGCGGCGAAAAAAGCCGGTAAAGGGCGACCGACGGACGCGGAAGATGCGAATGAGATTGTGTACTACTACGAGCACCGGCTTGTCCCACTCACCTCCGACTTCTTCCCTTCAGAGTCATCCGTGCTGTTCGAGCAGCTTTATGCGGCCCGTGCCGCTCAGAATGCGCGCTATCATTTTCAAACGACCGAGACGTGGTCACCCGGCTGTCTGCTGGATCCCACCGCTCACTACCAGTCTCTTGAGGCGCTTGCCGACGTCGCCTGCGATGAGCTGGCGCAGCTACTTCGGAAACCGTCGACAGATGCCGCGGACACAGACGGTGGCGAGGAAAAGAAGAATAAGAAGACAGCGCACAAGCACAGTCGCAAGGATGCCGCCGCCTCTCCATCGTCTCTGCCCGCGGATGAGGATGATGCCTACGTTCCGTTCGCGTCGCGCGAAATGCTGTACGACCTCTTTGTTCGCCTCTTTGAGGTGAATGGTATGCTGTACAGCGATGACAAGGCACTGCGCGAGGCGTGGATGGCGACCCTACCCGCGAAGTCGATTCCTGTTAAGGGCAAGGACAAGGCCACTGACGCGACGCGCGGTGGAACACGAGGCGCGTCGTCTCAAGCGGCACCAGGGATGACGCCCCCGGCCAGTACCCCCTCCGCGCGCACACTGCGTCCGCTTCCGTGCGCGATCGCCCTGGTGCGTGTGCCGGTGACGAAAGCAGCCTATCGCGAGATCTACTACAAGGCCGGGTTTCAGCGCCACCACCACATGAGTAAGGCGCACGCTGCGGGCGGCTCAGAGGCTGCGGCGTCCGTGATGAAGAAGATGGCACAGGCCCTGGAGAGCCTCAAGGTGATCCAGATCACGTCCCAAGACGTCATGCGCGCTGTGCGTGCGCATGATGACCGACAGGCGAGCCGCCGCGGTGACACACACCAACGGACGCGTCACACCGGCGCGGCGCGCGATGCACACACGCAGGCGGGCGGCGTGTCCGACGACGCGAACAAGGCCGCTGGTCGACAGTGGCTGACGGTGGCAGCACCGCACGAAAGCATGGAACGGCCTGTGGAGCTGCGCATCGTGGGTATGTTTGGCTGCTGGACCGTCGAGGAGCTCCTGCGCTACTCCCTCTTCGTGCGCTCACCGGAAAGCGGTGTCGATGGCCGTGGTACGCCGCCGAGGCCCTATTCGCTGATGACGCTGCCCGCATCGGCCCAGGCTATCCTGGCCCGTGCCCGCCCCCACGACGTCCCGAGCTCCACACTACTCAAGATCACCTTTTTCGAAAAGCAAGTCGGTGACAAGGAGCAGTGCCACACCTATTTCGCCTTGCTGCGGTATTTCGCGCGCGGGCTGCGTGACTGCTTCATGGCGGAGGCATCCGTCGTCACGCGACCGTCTCTGGCCGCTTCCGCCTCGCCGTCCTCCGCATCCGCTGGGGGCGTCGCGGCTTCGACGGCAGGTGCGACACCAGGAGGTAAGGAAGCGTCGCACAAGGGCACGGCGACGACCGCGAACACGACTGCCACCGCCGCCGCCGGCGCACCAAGCGAGCCGTCGAAGAAGATGGCGCGCATCCTGCCGCTAGTGGACGACCCGGATTCCGCGTGGGGCCAGTTTATCCAGTCTCTCGTTGCTGCCGCCGAGCGCACCAACGTCCGCTCTGGCACCGATGCGCATGCCGTGACGGCCTCCACGACGATGGCGACGCCCCTGCCCGACTGGTCCACCGCTTTGCTAGTGCGCTTCTCCAACGTTCCGCAGCTCCAGCTGTGCCGGCAGATCCGCCTGCTTGTCCATGAGCTGGTTGAGCTCTACCCCGAGCCACCGACTTTGGTAGCGCTGCAGGACGCGCAGCGCTCGCGCGGTGCGGCACTGACTGGCATGAAGCCGAGCGCAGCAGCAGGCGCCACCAGCAACACGGTCGCAGCGGCCGAAGAGGCGGCAGACAGTGGTGCGACTTCGAAGACCGCCAAGGCGAAGAAGCCGGAGCCACTCCACACAGTGTTGACGGAAGCCGACTCCGCTGCTTCAGCCGCGCGCGAGTCCCTCACCCCGGAGCAGCTCTTGGCGTGCGTGCCGCGCAAAAAGGCGTCTGCGGCCGCGGGGATCAGCGGTGGGACCGCCGCCACCCCAAATGTGGCGGCGCCGCACCTCGCATCTGGGAATCACCGCATGGGTGGCCTTGCGTGCTACATCCAGGACGGGCTCGTCGTGATGCGGCTCTCGCATTTACAGGCGGTGCGCGCCATCCAGCAGCTCGCCCGGATGCCACTGGAGGACTCCGTCGAAGCGCTCGCCGTGACTCTGACGGCCCCCGCTCCACCGCAGCTCACGTACCGCGGCGAGCTGCGCGTGCCGACGCCACACAGGTTGGCTGGTGTGTCGCGTTGGCAGCGACGTGCACACGCACCGCTCTCCCCCACCGGCTCGTTCAGTGCGGCATCTCCCGCGAGCCTGCGGCCAGACGGCGTGGCCGATGGAAAGGCGTGGTCGCCACCTCCGTCGACATTGCGGAACGCGTGCCGGTTCGTTTTGGATGGTGCCCGCGGCTACCCGCTCTATGCGCCGCCCACGCCAGCCTACGTTATCAACAACAACGGTCTATCTTGTGATGAGGACACCAAGAGAGAGGCAGAGGTGGCGGCGATGCCCGCGGCACGGATATCAGCCGCGGCGCTTGCGGATGAGGAAATCGGTGTGCACCCACCCACGCATGCGGGGCTCTTGTCGTGCCCGGGATGGAAGACGGCGTCGGCATTATCGGTGTCCACGATCGCGGCAAACGACACAACTGCGGACGGCAACGCCAGCGGACACGCCACAACCACCACATCATCGGAGCCACACTGGATGAACCTCTTCTCGCCTTTCCCGTACGCGTGCAAACTCCCGGAGGTGTACGTGGTTCCCAAGGCGCTGGACGGCGTGTCCTTCCGCACGCTGCTCGAGATGGCGCAGCGCGTCGCGGAAGTGGCCTTGGCAGATTCTGGATTGACGGGTGCCCAAGCCGCTCACGGTGCCGCTTCTTCACCGCTCGCACGGCCTGTACAGGGGCCACAGTACCAACACCCGTTTCTCTCCATCCTGCCTTGCGGGACGATGACGGAGACGGCGGCGGCGATGCTATCCGGACCGGATAGCGTGCTGTCCTCACCGCTGAGCGTACCTGACATGATGAGTATGCCCTGGATAACCAACACAACCGCCCCGCGCTCACCCGAGCTGCACCCGTTCACGCAGACGAGCAGCACCCAATCAGCCGTTGAGGGTCTGCAGGAGGCCCACACCGAGGCGCTGGGGCCCACGATCCCTCGCAGCTGGTTCAACCACGTGCGGCTGAGTGAGCCAGACCGCGTGCTGCACATGGGTGACGTCATCCGCTGCGATCCTTCCACACCGTCGTCACCGCCGCAGGCCGCCAACGCCGCCAAGTCGATGAAGCCTGCGAAGACACAGACCCCCGAGTCCGATCCCCCCACACCCACGGCGGCCGCGCCTGTTCAGATGCACTGGTACGTGGACGATGAGCTGCGGATGGAGGACATCATCCTCAGTTGGATGCGCCGCCTGGGCAGCCGAGCCCGTGAGACGCGGCCCGCTGATTACCGCTGGGTCCGCTACCCGCCGTCCCTCTTTCAAAAGCTGCTCTGGACGGAGATCCGCTACGGCCGCCCGTGGCTGCTGTTCGATGAGCACAGCCACGTGCGCTTTCCGCTACGATCGAGTGAAGGGTTGAAGGCGCTCAGTCTCAACAGGCACGCCCCCTCGACGTCCACCCTGCACGAGGTCATTTCGCAGGACGGCGTGCTCATCAGCTTACTCGACATTGTCAAAGACCGCCGTTTTCGCCAGTGGGAGTTCGCTCTTAACGGCTTCACCTACTTCCACGGCGTGTCCGTGCGGCTACCGGGGATTGTCGCGCTTCCCCTCGAGGGGGACGCGAACGCTGCCCCGACGACCGAGGATAACGTGGGGGCCGCGCCGCGTGGTGAGACGAAGTCGGACGCGCAGGCCACTGGCAAGAAAATCAAGTGCAATGACACGACCACGACGGCCACGCGCACGACGACCACATCGAAAGCAGCGGGACCGGCAGACGCACCTGTGGGGACGGTGCCCCTCCCCACCTCACGCGTTGATCCCAACACGACCGCGCTGCGTCTGTTCCACCTGCGCGACGGCTCTGTGGGTGCCGTCGCTGTCGATGATTGGATGCACGAGAATATGCGTCCAGGCGAGGTGGACCCACCCATCCCAGGCGCGGTGCCGGCGTTCGCAGTCTTTCCAAAGCCATCCGCTTCACAGACGCGCGCGCCGCGCAGATCCATGGATCTGCATCGTCCGCCGTTACTGAACGCCACTACCATCAGCGCGAGGGTGGCCCCCGCGCCGGTCCCATCGCCGCCGGTGCGACCCCTTGCCCGATGCGACGGCGCCGTCAGCACCCAAAGCAACAGCGGGAGCCACACGCACACACCTATGTACAGATCCTACCCGCACCCAAGTCCAGAATCCAGTCCGAATGGCGCCGCCGTGGGTAGTGGCGCGCTACCGCTGTCTTCCGCGCAGTACCCCTCACGCGTGCCCGCGATCAACGCGGGTGTCGGCAGCACAGGCGGTAGCCCGTACATGGGTTACATGATGGCTGGCAGCGGAGGCCCCGCACCGGCGCAAGGCGACCCGGCGATGACCTACGGCGGTAGCTACTACTACTACGGTGGTAGCTACGGCGAGCCGTCGACGAGTACGTACGGCCCCAACGGCGCCTATCACGGCGGCAGCTTCCCGCGGAAGAGCGCGAGCTCGTACACCAACGTGGAGTTCGCCGCCCCAGGCATGGCGATGGATAGACTCGACAGCAACTCCTTCCAGGCTGACGCCGCTACTTCCGTGTCCTCTATGGCCGGTCTCGACCCCGCGCGCGTGACGGGTAGCTTCTTCAACGACGCTGCGTCCTCTTCGTACAGCGCTGGTGTTATGGCGTCATACGGCCACGGCGATGGCTCGGGCGGGAGCAGCCCCCACAGTCCGCACGCGAGTGGACCACAACAGGGTGTTAACGGTGCGTCCCGTACCTCTCCCCAGCCGCCGCCTCCTCAACAGCCGTCTCGCTATCCAATGGTCAGTCAAATGACCGCAATGATGCCACAGGTGCTACAGGCCCCCACACACCATCTAATGCCCTCGACAACTGGTCTTCGGCACCACGTGTGGCGAGAAACAGACGTCAACGCGTCGAGTGGCAGCCATGATGGCCCATCGACATTGCGGCCGATGCACACGACAACACCACACTCCACTGGTACAACCGTGAAGGTGCGCGTGATGTCTCGCACGCGGTCTGATGGTAGTGCGCTGTCAATCAACGCGATGAGTGGCACGACAACAACGACGACAACCGCTACCAGCACGAATCAAGGCTACGAGCACAGGCGCCCCGTGCTTCCCACACGCGTACGCGGCGGCCGAGCCGAGGCTATGCTTTACATGGAGTCTTCAGCCGATACCGACGCGCACGAGATTCAACCAGGTCCTCCACTCGAGGCGGCGGGAGGTAGCATGCACCTGACTGGCCAGCCCTCTGGCTCTGAGCTCGCACACACAGAGAACAGCAGTGCCTACGGGGCTATCGGTCTCTCGCGCGGGGGTGTGGAGGAGCTCCCGGAAGATGACAGCAACGAGTTTGGTGGATCTACCGGCGCTGTGCCTGGCGCGCACAGTTGGAAGAGCCGCGGTGATGGTGGTGGTGGTGACGGCGCACATCCCGCCTCCAACCGAGCCGCCTCGCGCGGTACAGGACTCGGCAGCCAGAAGAAAAGCAGCTGGCGCAGTCACAACCCGTACGCGTACAGCAGCAACAACAATCTACTCAGTACCGATGTGCAGAGCGTGACATCTTCGTCGTCTCTGCGCTCTCCCGCCACGTCCTTTCACAACAGCTACACGAACAACGGTGCGACGAACAGCTATGGTCAGAGCCGTCCCAACGGGGGATCTATGGTGGGCGGAAGTAGCTTGTACGGCAACGGCTCGGGCAACGATTTCACAGCTTCGCTGTACAGAAATCCAGTGGACGAGGATTTTGCTGGTGCCAGTGAGGGTGGTGGTCTCTACGGTGCGCCTTGGTACGGCGACGGCAGCGGCGGCAGTGGTAGTGGGAGTGGGAGTGGACCTTCGCAGGCGTATGGCCCACCATTGAGCGCGCAGGCGGCTCCGTACAAGTTACCCGACCAACCGGCGTCCCCCGCAGCGCCTCTATTCGGTTTTCGCCCGACCTTTGCACATGTCGACCCGCAGGCGCTCCGCGGCAGTAACAGCGGCCCCTTCTACATGACCTCGCCTCTGCCTCAGCCGGTGAGCGCGTCATCGGCGCACTCGACACCACGCACATCGCCGATACCGTCCTCATCAGCTGGACGTGGTGCGAGCGGTGGCCAAGAAAACGGCACTGGCGCTGCTGGTGGTGCGAGCGGCCGACAGACCGTCGTCACCTTCTGCAGCACGGGCGATTCCGCCGCGCCGACCTTCTCCGCCACCACGCCGCAAGCCCAACCGATTCTCTCCCGTGGGCCGCTCTCAGCGTCGGAGTGCGTGCACAACACGGCTGTGGTCTCCTTTACAGACGAGGGGACGAGTGGCGGTGTCGGTACAATTCGGATCCCAAGCACGGTTGTCAGTACAAGTAGTCACGCGACCTCAAACATGGCACAAAAGACGGCCAAAACGCACAGTCACCCTTCATCGATGCCGGTCCCCGCCGCGCCGTCGAAAAATACGTTTCTGAAGAAAAAGTGAAGCGAGACATGGGGGAGGTCACCATATTCGTGGTCGCTTCTGTGAAACAGCGATAGTGTCGCTAACGGCAGCGTGCTGTGTTCAACTTTTTTCTCTTTTCTCTCTCTCCCTCTTTTCGCACGGATTTATATGGTAATATGGCACTGGAAGGGCACACGTACATCTTTACACACGCTGCACGTACTGTGATGGATATGCGAGCACAGCGTGGTCCTCCAAAACAAAAAACANAAACAAAACAATAATGCATCAAAGTTAGCTGAAGTGAAGAAAGCGTTGAAAATCGATCTTTACACTGTCGGTACATAAATGCATTGCTTTGTCACTTCTTTTCTGCCTTTTGTTTTCCTTTTCCTGCGCCACAGTCTCCCGCGAAATATATATATAGGACAACAAACCACATCGACTAACATACTTCACGCAGCGACGTGGTGCTTGTTCTGGACATGCCTTTGCTTTTTTTTTTCTTTGTGGTTACACGTGTATTTTCCATTTTTTGTGTCATCCTTCTTCTTTGACTCATAATTCCCCTTCTTTCGCGTTTTTTTTTTCGTTTTCCGTGTGCTGTTCTGCAAACGTCTTTTTTCTTTTTTGTTCTCCTCTTTGGATGATGTCGCGCTACGGTAAGGTGCTCTCCTTTGCCATTCTACTTCTGTTCATCTCCTGTTTTTTTTTTTTTGACATGTTTCTCTCTCGTTGGCGTTCCTTTTTTCCTTTTCTTTCAATCCCGCACCAACGGCGGCATTTTTAGAACAAGTACTAGTACTGTGCTTCTCTGTGTACACGCACATGACGTGTTGAACATGTTGTTTCCAAGTCTTGCAGCGCGTCTTCTCTTCATCGCCCATCTTCGCTCGCGACCGTTGTCTGTTTTTTTTCTTCTTCTTTGCTTCACGTTCTGTGTTTCTCCACACGTCGCTGTACCGGTTCCGGTAGCAGACTCCGATGTGAACACAGCACACCACCAAAGACAACAACAACAACAAGAACGACACAAGGCACTATCATCCCAATCAAGCTGTCCGATACCGGGATCTGCCGGACGGGGATGTCTATGTCCTCTGCTTTGGCAGGGCCTCTCACAGATCTGCCCCCTCTATGCCGTATTTCAGTGCGCACAGACTCGGGTACGTCGACCATAGGCGGAGAAGGTCAACGCCATCAGACATACGAAGCGATGTGGAGCGCGACGCGCATGCACAACGGTCTCACAGTGGAACACTCCCCTCCCGGTACGTCTTCTGAGTGCACGACTGCCTCCGTTCTGTCCACCTCCTTCACCTCCGTCCCCTCCATCACGCGCACCTCGCCTCTCTCTCTTTTGTATCTCAATCGTCTTGACTGTTTCCCTCATCATGTCACAGAGAAAGGCAGGCCTTGCACGCGCGGATACACAGTTGACCTCCGTGCGCCACCTGACTCTTTTCTGTTTTTTTTTTTTTGCCCCCTTGCGCTCTCCCCCGCTTTGTTCTCCTGTCATTCGATTCCACAGTAGTCGCTAGCGAACGAGTCGTGTGCGTGTATCTGTGTCTGTGTGTGTGCTTATCGCGTACTCGCTCACCGCCTTCTACGCCTTATCGCTTGATTATTTCCCTGTCCTTTTTTTTTTTTAAATTCTTCTTCCCTCTAAAAGGCGCGTCTCCGTTCTGGTTGCCTTGTGACACACAACACAAGAAATAGCCGCACGCCGAACATCTGAGAGTCCGAAAGAGAAGACCACTCAAAACACGAATAAGCAACACCAAGGAAGTGAAGGGATAAACAAGCTCAAAAAGCAACGAAACACAACAACCTGAACAGCAGTGAGACGTTGGGAAGCGATACCTGGTCCAAGCGAAGTACGTAAGACATACAGCACCTACGCACGCTTCCTTTGCAAGCATAAAGCAGGTTACCCCTTCTCCTTTTTGTTCTTCCGACGTCGACGAATTTTGTGAACGCGACACCGACAGCAACACCACGGCGCGACCACATTGACCCACCTTTCTTTTGGTAGTCGCGAGAGACAGCGCCATCGGTACGCGTCGAATTGCTTTTTGTTTTCGTCCTACCGACCTTTTTCTCGCTTCTATAATTTTTTTTTTTTTTGAACCGGAACCCGTTTTCTCCGTTTTTCTTTTCCTTTTTCCAACCACCCCTTGCGTTCCTTCAACACGAACACAAGCACCACACCAGTGATCCCTCCACTTCTTTTTAAAAAAACACTTTTTCTCATTTTTTTTTCGTAAATTGTATTTTATCTCTCCTTCGTTCTCTTTTTTTTCTTTTCCGCCCGTCTCCTCTTCACTTCGTTTTCTTTTCGCTGCAGAATAACAACACTACTTCCACTGCGTGTGTTTCTTGTCGACACAACTACAAGTGTACTCAAGAGGCACACCCGTGAAGAGTTCCAACTGTACAAAAAAAGAAAACAAAAAAAAAGAAAGAAAAGTACAAGAGAGATTGAGAAACCAATAGGAGCGGTCTTGAGCGCATTGACTTCTGTTGCGTTACATTGAGAGTCACGCGTTAGCAGAGGGCAGCCGTGAAGAGGAAAAGAAAGGGAAAAAGACAGTCTAGACAATACACTCAAAAGAAGGTATCGAGAACGAAAAACGAAGAAGTATTGCGACACAGCACAGATTAAATAAGCGACCTAACAGAAAAGGCCACTTAACTGACAACAGCAACCTTCATCGTTTCTTTTCTTTCAACGCAACACTTTTTTTTTTCTTGATTGCTTGTTTTGTATTCGTCCAAGAGTGCCCCCCAAAGCACTGTACGGACTGTACACACCTCCTTCTTCTTTTGTTTTTTTTCTGTTTCTTTTTCACTGTTTTCGTCAGAAGAAAGAAAAAAGAAGAGGTCGTCAGACTCTGTCATTTCAGAAGTCGCAGACTGCCCTTTTTTTTTTTTCTGTCCTCAAAACAACCTGAACTTATAAGCCAGTCAACGTGAGATTAAAAGAAAAAACAAACAAACACCCAGAAAGAACGCTAAATGGGAGCTCTTCCAAGTCGCGAAACACACCAGCGTGGTCTTTACAGCCATCGTCATGGCCGGAACCGGCGGACGGAAATCATTCTCATTCCGCTCACCTCGACGTTCTTTCCCAGCGCTGACTGCGAGCTTTTCCAGCACGTCTACCGCTCTCGACAGCGTCGCACTGCCAAGTACTACTATCGTGCCTTGCGTAGCACCGAAACATCTCGTGAGAGCGATTACTACTGTACGACGACAGCGATCAACGAGCCGAGCGAGTTCCACCGCTTCAATCGCGAACGACTCGAGAAGGAGAGCGGCACGACCGCGAGTGCTTCCGCCAAGACGGGCGGCAATGCGACAGCAGGCATTAAGAGCTCGGGTACGGCCGAATCCAAAAAGGGCACTCAAAGCAACGAGACGCCTGCGTCGACCAATAGGACTGGTGGCGAGCGCGTGGCGAGCGATTACGAGTACCAATGCTTCAGCGACACACTCGAAGGTCTCTACCAGATCCTTGTCGAGGAAAATGATCTCTGCGTGTTCGACACAGACGCCGAGCTGCGTGAGGCGTACTGGAATCAGGTGCACAAGCAGCGCACGGATTGGGATGACATCACCAAGCGCTTCATGTACAACCCAGCCAACACGGCGTCGAACCCCGTGCACGGCGCGACCGGCGATCCCTCCGTACCGTTCAACGGCACCACCTTTGAGAACGTCTCCTTCGAGGCCTTCTTGTCGGGCTACATGGCGGCGAAGCGATACGTCAAAGGCAAAGGTCTGCACACGCATTACAGCATGCACGACACAGACGAGGAGAGCCGTACGTTCGAGCCGTCTGCCACGCCGCCGGTGCTCGGCGCAGAGGCACCGATGGCCCGTGATCCCGTCCGCACCGCAGAGGAGCTCGCACAAATAAACGCGCGACCGCAGCGTCAACCAGGGAAGTCATCGGACAGCACTTCTCCGTCTGATGGTGCACGGGACGGTGCCAGCGCCGACGCCACCAAGACGACCTCCGCGACAGGCGTGCCCAAGAAGCGCGTCACGGCGCCATCTGCGTACTACATCCGTCCCATTCCGTGCGTGATCGCGTCGCGCTACGACCCAACCAAGCCCAACCAGCCCGTCGATGACCCTCTGTACGTGCGGTTCGAGGACTCTTATGTGAAAATTATGGGCATGTTTGGCGTCTTCCCTAGCACCGTCCAAATGCGCCACAAGACGGGTCCACAGACCAAGGTGGGTGGTACGCGTGATGAGGATGCGGCGGCAGGGGCTCAGTCGATGTCCGCCGGTGAGCGGCGTCGCTTCCCAAAGAAGGAGGGTAGCAGCAACGCCGATGATGATATGGACGAGGACGTGGAGGTGGAGCAGCACCTCTTGAAGGGCACCATGTTTATTGACAAGGATGTCGGCGATCAGATTCTGGGTAATATGGCGATGCTCGCCACCTTTATGTACGTGCGCCAGGCCGTCGAGGCCAAGATTAAGCCACGCCACATCCCGATGATGCCCTTCTTCATGCGAACACCGCTCTCCAACATCCCGATGCTTCAATTTATCCGCGAGTTCCGCGTCCGTCTACGCACGCTGCTCGAAGCCGGCACCGCCAAGGCTGGCCAGAAGCCGCTACACACGGGCATGAGTGGGTTTAACCCCGAGGATATCCCAGAAGTCCACCACGCCGAGCAGGTCCGCCTTGACGAGGAGGGCTACTTGTTCGAAGACGACATTCCTAATGTTGTGTCACCGAAGCAGCTCTTCCAGGAACACGTTCACCACGGCAGCGCGAGCAGCTGGCCTCTACAGCGTCACACAGGCACCAACACGAACCCCGACGGCCATTTCCCAATTTTAATGATGTCTGGATTCAATGTGCAGTCGACGCCGCTGCGCCATCCCGTGCTCAACGCGACGGGTCACCTCAAGCACATCTCCCGCCGGGTCGGCGCGACAGCGGGGGACATGTCGCCTTCGTCCATGACCTCACCCGCGACGAACCGCACGGTGACGGGCACGAGTGGTGGTACGAGTGGCGGCGGTACCTTCACGAACCCCACTGGCATGATCCCCGGCGTGACCCCGCTCACCGGCGGACTCCCCCTGCCGCCTCCACCCCCACCCCCACCACCGCCCGGTGCACCTGGTGCGGGCACGCCCGGTGGAGCGGCGGTCCCAGGCGCGACCAACCCGTACCAGACAGAAGCCCGTAAAGTCGCGCTCCTCACGCGCCGCAAGAACCGTTTTCGCATGTGGGTGGAGGACGGTCACTTGTGCATCTGGGCGAGCGCCGCCTACGCCCGACGCGCGTGCCTCATCCTCGCGCAGCAGCTCAACACCACCGTGGACAGCATGGCCGTTCCTGAGCACCGTTCCTGGCGCTATCGCGGCGTGCTGCACGCTGGGCAGGTCGTGCCACCACCACAGCGTACAAACGATGTGATGATCGTCGGTGAGGATATACCCGCGATGAGTCTGTGGCAGGGCGACGTGCTCCGCTGCTGCACCGCCGAAGAGCTGCGCGCGAGCCAGTCGGGCCAACCACTGCCACTGCCGGCGAATGTGGTCAACGGCAACGCGGCACGTGGCAATGCGCCGCCGCTGACCTCGCCACTCACCGCTACGACTACCACCGCCGCGGCGGCGCACAGCAAAGCGTCAACAGGCGGGAGTACCATCAGCTCTCCTCTGTTGCCCAACAACAGCGCCGTGCCGACGACTGGCAGCCGTCAGAGTAGCAGCGTTGGTGCGGCCAGTCCTTTCGAGGGGGCCGACCCCACCGCGGTGGGGACGCACGTGAACTACACCAGCAACCACATCAGCAATCCTCTTCTTCGCGAGCAGGACGCTGCGCCGCCCGGTGCGTTCTGGGTGCGTGGCTCTGGTGGCTTGGACGACTCGTACCACAACATCACCGCCTCCAACGTCCCACCGAATCCCAAGCAGGACAAGCAGCAGCAACAGGCTGTCATGCAGCGCGCCAAGAAGGCGGCTGCGGCGGCCGCGGCGGCGCTACACCTCAAGGCGACAAGTGGCCCGCAACAACAGCAGCTCGCCGCAGTCGCCGCGGGTTTGCTGGACCCGAGCCTCTTCGAAGGCATCGACCGCCGTGAAGGCACGCTGAACGTGGAGGAGGTGGTGCTCTCCTGGATTAAAGTCGTGACGATCCTCACGCGCGACGCGACGGAGGCCGACAGGGAGTGGGTCCGTGACCCAGACGGCAACCCCGTGCGTATCGATCGCTACGTCATTCGTCGTCTTGAGTACGACGGCGTGCGCTTCTTCGTCGGCCTCACCCCACGCTTTGTTGGCCAGCAGCGACGCATTGAGAAGGTCCTTGGTGAGGTGTACGCGACCGAGCAGCGGGAGGCGAAGCGTGATGGCGAGGAGGGCCGTGGGTCCACCAGCGGTGGTAGGACGGGTGCCGCGGCCGGTGGCTTTAACTTGGACCTCCTCAAGCAGATGGCGGACTCCAAGGAGCGCGGAAAACACACGGCTTTCGGCGCGGAGGACGTAGCGGACGATGGCGCTGGTAACGAGGCGCCGTTCACGCAAGAGGACCTCCTCGCCGACCTCGAGTACGGATGGAGTAGCAACAGCAGCGACGCCGAGTCGCCTTAGATGAAGAGGGAACAAAGGTAGATCGTCTGCTTTCCTTTTCTCCCTCTTTTTTTTCATTCTTTTTTTTTTTTTTGGTTTCTATCCGCGCGTGGACTCGCAGCGCAACCCAAGAAATGTGATTGAGTGAAACCAATCTGCGGTGTTGTAGAAAAAAAAGCGAGAGACAACGCTCCAATAAAAATCCCAACAACGGCGATAACAACACCAAGAGCGCATGACGCCTTTGTGCTCTACTGATGCGTGCACGCACTGCTATCGGCGTGTGTGACCGTGTGACTGTGTGTCTGTGAACTCAAGCCCATCAACGGCTTCTCCTTTCACTTGTGAGATGCTTGTCGCGCACACTCATTGCCGATTTGACTGTCGCGTCAAGCCCATTAAGTCGCCACCAGAAAAAAAAAAAGCCAAAAGGAACTTGAGAAGAAGCGATAGGCTACTACCGCATTCGTCTTTTTTTTTCCCGCGTTCTTTCGGCCCCCTCTCTACTTACGAGCATCTCATACGGCGACAAGGTCACGCAGTGATTTGAGAGTTTTTTTTTTTTTGTAGCCTGTGTAGTAAATGAACTTGAGGAGACCAAAAAGAGAGTCATGTCTCAATGAAGAACGATAAGAAGACGAGACGCCAGGGCGTCGAGGAAAAGCAAGCGGTAGACGCGAAACGTCATCCCCGAGAACGTGCAACAAAAATAAATGTCCTACAGATCAGCACCCATTCCCCATCGTCACTTGTCTCATCCTGTTGAAGATCAAGCCGGTACGGCTTTTCAAAACCCCGGTAAACGTTTTTATTATCACTCTTTGCGAGTCCCGCCCACCACAGCCGTACCCGCCTTCGCGTTGGAGGCGGGATTTGACCTGCCGCATTGTAAGTCTCGGCGCTGCTTGAAATCCCCGAATAAAGCAAAACAACAAAATACATCAAAAAATCAAGGAGAACCTCCCCTCGCCAAGAAGATACGAAAATCAGAAGTAATACATGGATTCGAGTTATTTCAAAAAGAAAATTCCGTCCTTTCCCCCTCCCCCATTACCTGGTGCTACAACGACTAGAATTTTTTTTCTTGAATCGACCCTCTGCATTACACAAGCCACATCCCGCTCCCCCTCTACTCCCCCTCTCGTCCTGTCCTTTCATCTCTGACTGCCCGTGACGCGTGCGCACTGCTGCTTATCCTTTTCTGTCTTAAAAAACGCGGTTCTTCTCAACTCGCTAGCTCTTTCCAAGCCTCGTCGTCCGCCGCACGATTGCGAAACAACTTAAACTATTCTCTTTTTCCGCACCACCTCTTCCTCTTCTGAAAAGAAAGAGAAGAAAACAAAAGATAGTAGACCATGCCGCACCAGCCTCAGTCCACTGGGCAAATCACCTGTCAGGGCTGCCACGTGACGTTGGCGTACCCGATCGGTGCGCCGTCCGTGCGGTGCCCGATGTGTACGACGGTGACGCCTGTTCAGCAGTTCAGCGTCACCTGCGTTTGCTGCCGCTGCATTCTCATCCTCCCGCAGAACACGTCCCTCGCCATGTGCCCGCGTTGTCGAACCGTCATGTCGATCCCGGCGAGTATTCGCGAAGGACACAGCGGACCACAGGCGCCACCGAAGCAGTGTGTGTACATTGATCGCCCCGCTACCGTGGACGCCTCCGGCGCGAAGGTGTCGCATTTAGCTGTTGGCACGAAGCTCGACGATGACCAGCCGAAGGAGAAGAAGAAGTAAAACAAATAAAAAAGAATTCAAGTGCCAAGTAAAAAAATCAAGTGAAAAGAGGGATATGTCGGAATATTCTCCTGTTGAGGTCTTGAACGGTGTGAAATCACATCGAACTGATGCAGAAGATACATCGCGTGTGGTCAGAGCTACAGTGGCGGACTCAACCGCGCTCGAGAAAAAAAAAAACCAAGTCAAGCGTGTATTTATACAGGAGGCTCACTGTTTTGCAGCACAGTCTCGCGCGCTCTTTTTTTTTTTTTATATCTCAAAGCGCCTGTTTTCTTTCTTCACGTGACGGTGCACTCCTCTTTTTCTGTTTCGTTGAGCGAGCGTCAGCCATTGCTGCTCCTGTTCATTATTGCTTTTGTTTCGTTCTTTTTTTTTGTTTTTTTTTTCGTTCTCTCATGATTGCCCAGTATTGATTCGGTTGGTTGCTTTGGGCGCAGCTTACTATTTTCCTACCGTATTGTTGGCGTTCGACGGCATGTCTTTGCCTCACCCTGATTTTTTTCTGCACTTTATCTGAGATTGTTGAAATGCAGTTTCGCATGTCGCGTACGCTGTGCTGCCGTGACGACAACAGCTCGTTAAGAAGAAGAAAAAGAGATGACTTTGTACAACACCAAAAATAGATATGTGCGCTGTTAGCTCCGTACGCTGACATTCGAATTGTCTGTACGCACAGGGAGTGACGGCTATCAGATCGAGGGTCCGACTTCAACGGCTCAAGGAGTGAGGGAACGAGGCGTGATACACGCTCCGCTCCTTGTATGCGCAGACACACCCATACACGTGATCCTCACCCCGCTCAGAAGTGTCATCTCCTTCAACAAAGACAGTCTGTGAATGCCTCACAAAATAATTCTTCACGGCATCTGTGCATAGGAAGGTGTGTCATGGCCTCCTGGCGCGACGTCGCTATCCACCCCTTTGCGTAAACGGACCTCTTCCTTTGTTTCTCCTCTCTCTCTTTTCTTCTGTTCAAGTACTCGCACTACCACTCCACGAGCGCGCACAAGAAAGCGCGGTGACAGCACGGGGTTGGTGAGCACTACCATCCGCGGCATCATCGCGCGTGTGCGCACACATTTTTTTATTTTTTATAATCAATATCTGGACTCGTGTGCGCCACTCCGTTGACTCTTTGCGCTGAGACGTCTGTCGCACACACGCACTCTCTCTCTTGAGCTCTCTCGCTTCTCTCTTCCTCGCATGACACACACAGCGATGCTCACTTCTTCCTTTGCGTCCTCCTTCCAGAGTTGCCGCTCGCCATCGTCGGACGCGCTTGACATGTCCCCACCACCACAACCTGTGGCGGTACATGCGAGGCCGGCACCTCTGGCGTTTCGTGATGACAATTCACAGCCATCGTCGTCGTCCCCACACGCACCGCGCACGCTCTCCGTAGAACTCCGTGAAGAGAGCGGTGCCTCGCCGACGTGTTCACCTCCAGCAGTTGTCCCCGCTGCGACCTCGACTGCCGCCACACTTCTTCGCATGCGCAGTCAGCGAAGTCGCTCCAGCTACTCTCTACGCGCTTCTCTTTCGGCGAGAGAAGCTCTTTCGGAAGCGTCGCCCTCGCGTGTTTCCGTCGAGTGTGAATCCGCGGAAGTGGTGGCGCGTCGACAACGCGTCGATCGTGCCATGATGAGTGATCGCGAGTCCGAGGGACGTCACACTCTGCAGCGCGAGGAGCAGGAGATGTTCATGCGCTTCCTGGTGCCGTTCTATCAGCTCCTGCGCGAGTGCACGCACAAGTCCGTGAAGCGGAAAGAAGTCCGGCAGCAGCGCCGACGCCTCCCTGAAGTCGCCATCGGTACACTGGCGACACCTCTGAGGGAACCGATGACCCTCGCACCCTCGCAGGCGTCACACCCCACTGCCGCAGAGCCCCCACGGCGACGCAGTGAGAGTCGTGCGTCGATACCACATCGGTCAACGGAGATCTGCATCGCAGAAACCGCCGCGGGCATATCGCCAGAACCGGTGCGACCACCCACCCGCAGACTGCCTTTCCCGCCGTCCTCGCCGTCCTCGACACCGTCGCCGACATCGACAGCTATTGCGGTCACCACGGCGTCTCCCAGCGGTATGGGACGGGCGATCTCGCTGTCTTCACCGCGTCAGATGAGTGCCGAACGCGCGCTTGTGGCGATGCTCAACGCGGAGGAGCAGTCCACCCTTGAGGCCGCTCAGCGGCTGTTTGTTGGGCGTGTGTCGTGGCTGCTAGCGGAAGAGACGGTGGCACGCGCGGCGCTTTCCGCGGCAGAGGCGTACGCTTGGCATCACCTCATCTCACAGCGGTAAACCGACAGCGATCCGGGTCCTGTTCCCAGTCTCGCTTAACAGGACAGGCACGCGAGCGCATAGGAATGGTGCGCGTGCGTGAGGAGAGGGCGTCAATTCTCTCTTTCGCTGTGGCTCGTGACTCTTTGTTTCTGTTCCTTTTCATTTTTCTCTGTTTATATCCACAAGGAACAGATCAGGTCGCATCGCGACTGTGTGTACTTGACAGCCTTCTCGTATTCAATCAACACGAATCCGCTTTTTTTTTTTTTTGGCGGAACGCAACACTCTATTGCATCGTGAAAGAGTGTGACCGCTCCCCGTGCGTTTCCCGATCTCAGGACGTGCGCTGTCACGCCCCTCCCCCCATTTGCCGCATTTGGTGACACAAGTCTCACCTTTCCTACCACCTTGTTCTTATCCCACACATTTGTTTTTCTGTGGACGTCACAAGCCTCAAAACACCGCGCAGTGAGAACGCAAGCGACGTCATTGCAGCGGTTTACACGTACTCACGGAACACAGTCAACATTTTGTGCAAACAGTGAAATTCGCTCGCAGCAGCAGCAGCACCAACAACAAAAAAGTCTAGTCGGAAAAGCGAGCGTGTCATAGTGGTGGCGATGGGGGCCGGTGTGAGCGCTAATATCTGTGAGAAGCTGATGCGCAGTGTCGGAAGTGATGACACGCCAAGCCAACAACGACTTGTACGCGTGAACCTGCCGTGCCTCACCCAATCGACCTCCTCTTCTTCCCGGGGACAGCCTGGCTCGGAGCAGCCCCGTGCCGTCCGTGCAGACCAGGGGGATGGGGTCAGCTGTCTCGCGCGTGTCGGTTCTTTTCGCAACTACGTGGCCGCGCAGGAGGCCTCTCGCGTCACGAGCAACAACATCGTCGCGTCCTCACAGCGCGCGTGTGCGACGGACGCCGACGACGCGATCGTCCTGGCCGAGCAGGAGGACGCCCCCACGGAGTTTGTGCGCTACGTACAATCATACTACGCGGCCGTTGCCGCCCGTGGGAGTGCGGTGCTCACGCCGAATCCAAATCCAAGTGATCTCGTCGCGACAATCCACACAGAAGGCACCGCGACGCTGGCGTC